>BTPG01000006.1:62362289-62394789 GCA_036245525.1 Semisulcospira habei
GATCCTCATGAGCCCCCGCAAATTGCGGGGGCTCATGAGGATCTATACCTCTTGCAGTGGGGGCAGATTTTTTTGAGCCCTATGCGGCCAAAGGGACCGATGAACATCTATGACTACGTCGAGCTCTAATGCAGGTGGAAGAAATAACAGATCTACCGCGTTCAGCAAGCGACATGTTCAGATTCACATGAGCCTCTGTGGCTGCAAGAGTTCAGGGAAAATGTGAGTCTATGTCACTTGTAGAGGGCATGGTGTTGATGATATCCAACTCTTTCCTTACAGCAGCTGATACTGTGACAAAAATCCGATTACTCGGGCGATTTCTGACACTGTGTGTGTCAAAAAAGTGATATCACTTTACGCCTACGTTGATGATGATGATGATGATGATGATGATGATGATGATGATGATGTCCACTTGTAATGCGCATCCACTCCATGCTAGCAGCATGCTCATGGCGCAACAAATAAATAAATAAATAAATAAATAAATAAATAAATAAAAACAACACACGCAACTTCTGGTGCACAGTAGTTCTAGAATTAAAAGTCAAGAAAGAGTTGGGTTTTGAGGTGCCTCCTGAAGGTGCCAATGTAGTCAGTGTCCCTCAAGGATTGTGGTAGTCCATTCAACAACCTAGGTCCGCAGTGTGAAAATGCCCGGAAACCAAGTCGCTTCTTTGTGTGGCTTTCAACACTTGGGGTGCAGAGTTTGGACCGGACAGCAGAACGGAGCTGCCTCGGAGGGTTATGGCGTGGGACTATTTCCTGGAGGTACTCCGGTGAGTCTGGGTCATTTATAGACTTGTGGCAAAAAGTGAGAATCTTGTGATCAATTCTTTGCTTGATTAGAAGCCAATGCAACTGCTTAAGGACTGGTGTGATATGCTCCCTTCTTTTGGTTCTTGTGACAACTTCTGGCGGCCGTGTTCTGAACCAGTTGAAGACGTCTGAGTTGTTGCTCTGGCAGACACCAAAGACAGCTGTTACAGTAGGCCAGTCTGGATAGGACAAGGGCAACGGCAATAGCATTTGCAGCTTTGGCTGTCAGGACAGGTCATAGTTTCCCAAGGGAGCAAAGATGGAAGTAGCATCCCTGACAACAGCACTGATATGGTCTTCCATGGTAAGACTGGTATCGACAAAGACACCAAGATCTCTCAGAGTCTTGGAGAAAGGGGTGAGAGACTCACCAACACGGATGGCATCAAGAGATTCCACACCCAGTTTGTTCTTGTGTCCACACAGAATTGCCTCAGTCTTATCATCATTTAACTTCAGCATGTTGGTTGACATCCAGGACTTGATTTCTTGGCAGCACGACTCGATTTTCTGCACTGTCTGAGAAGCGGAGACAGTGTCAGGATGAAATGAGTCAGAGACCAGAGTCATCTGCAAACAACTGTCGCTTTAACCTGTACTTGTCAGTCACACGCCCTAACTTAGTGGTGTAGAGTGCTGAGATCTGTTGTGACGATATTTTTTTGTTGTCGTTATATTCAATACAAATATATAAATGGCTTTCTAATTACACACAAGTGCGATGAAAGCAAAAATTTGAAAATTGTGCACAAAAAGTGTGTAGGAACATGGATTTTCATACCCATTTTTTTCACTTACACACATGTGTGTAACCTGGTCCCAAGTTACACACTTACACATTTATGACACAACCTACAAGTTAGGGACCTGCTCCAAAATCAAACAGAAAGCACGTCCCGAAATACGGGGGGGGGGGGGGGGGGGGGGAGGGGGGTCCGTGGCGCAGTGGTAAAAGCGCCTGCCACCGATGCTAAAGGTGCGAGGTTCGATACCGGGTTCCGGTGTCGGACTTTACTCCTCCAGTAAGTGTCACCGTTAATTCGGGTGGACCGTCGGGGTTCTTTCTCCGGGTACTCCGGCTTTTCCTCCCCCTCCACTTTGATACTGGTTTCAGGCCATTTTATAAATATCAAATACAAGCGATCAAACTTTCCGAAACCTGAGTAGCTGAGCTGACCCTTCGCACTACGTGAATGTCCTGTGTTTGTCGTGTACTGTGTTTGTCTTCAGAGTGAATGCGTGTCTGTCACGTGAGCGTGCGTGTTGGGTTCAGTTCGCGGCGCTTAGAATCATTTGTTCAGGTACTTTCCTTGAACTATATTAATTAATCATTTTACCAGCAGCAGCTGACAAAATCGTTAAGGTACATTTGCCGTTTTTTAATCAGCAATATCATCTTTAACGACACAAGAACATTACGGAACACATCAGCAGACCCGTTAGACGTTTTACAGGTGGGTTTGCAGATCCTGCCGCGACAAGCAACCACCTGCAATTGGCATTGATCCTCATCATCCCCGCACGTGAGGGGGGTCATGAGGATTTATGCCTCTTGCTGTCGTGCTCTTTTGCCCCTGTGTTTCCCCGCCAGAGAATTTCAGCAGGTGTCTTTACATCTGCCTACCAGCAGACTGCGCATTTTATTTTTTCTTTCCATTAACCCATTTAGCCCCGACGCACTGCAGCAGGAGATCGATCGACCATGATAATTCAAGGGTAGTACCAGATTAGCTTGGCGCCATCTGGCACTACCCTGAATTATCATGGTCGATCCTTGATCTGCAACTCGTAAAAGTCGTTAGACGCCTCCTCCAAAATAGGGGAAACGCAGCCTTGAGCTTAAATGGGTTAAGGACATCGACTGACAGAACACAGCTGCTGCTCCAAGACTAGACTTGCATTTGACAAAGCCAGGAACAGCGCGCAGAGAGACATCGAGGCACTAATCAGTCACCTCCATAGAGCTGTCATCAACGATTCATCTCTCATAACTTCTGAATAGTGTTTCGCAGGGTCCCAAAATATGTGAATTTTCATTTTCGAAGTGAGAAGAGACGGTTTTGGCCCTGACTTAGGATAGCTACACGCAAAGAAAAGCGCAGGAATCTAAGTCACGAGGTCTCAAATTCGAGTCTTTAAAGAGTGACAGAGCCAGATTTTGTGCTGACGCCTGCTGGAAAACGGATACACCAATATATACTGCAGACCTACCAAAAGGCAGCTTTTGCCGGGCCACGAAACGACTAAAACCATGAGGCTTCAGCGCGTGATACTTCTTTTCCTTCTTCTTGCTTTCTTGCAAGACATCGCTGCGGCCAAGGAGGTGAGATCGACTTGGTGTTTTCAGCCCTTACTGTTTGCATGTGTAGTACATATATAGAGTCTTACTTCGGTGTTTAGGTTTGAAGAGTTGGTATACCTCGCCCTGTAGAGGGTGTAAATGTACACAGGTCTTATATACACACGGCTTTTGTACACTACCCATTCGTGCCGAGGTGCATTTTGTACACAGACCAAAAGAAAACGTGTTTAAATGTACACAGTTATAAGTATCGTGATCTCGCGGGTGATCTAAGACGCCGGATTGCCGTCAAGCAGACTGTCTAATGACAGGTTCTCTAGACTATGCTCAGACAAAATGTAAATCCCAAAGCACTGTACATAACATGTAAAGGATCTGCGTAGCTATTTACTAAAGTTCCCGGTCCACTTGAAATAACTATGACAGGACCGTTATGTTGGATCCCAGTATCAAATGGCGCACTAACCCAACTTTGGGAATTGGCTCAAAGTACTATAAATAGAATTGAACTCATATGTTCACTTGAAGTTGAATCACTCATTGACTCGCACCCAAACACAAATGCAGTAAATAAACATGACGTGAAGGGTCAGATGATCCACTTAAGTTGCTCCGCTTAGCGGAATAACTATGACAGTTTTATGAGGAGGAAACGCCACTGTTGGAATCCAGGATCAAACTTAGCAAACTTTTCATCTGAAGATATTTCATCACAATGGTTTTCCAGCTACAGTAAACTTCAGATATGACGAAGTGTCAAGGGACCCAATTTGTCTTGCTGTTATATCCCAAGTTGTTTATAAGCGAAGTAATTTACATAGAAAGAGTGGTGAGGAGACCTCTGAAAACTATTGTTACATTCGACTTTAGTTATATGCGGCCTTGTAATAAGCAAAATAGACTGTGTACATTTTCTTATGAAAACAAACAAGAAAAACAGATTTATTTTGTTTGTATTTATGCTCAACAACCAATGAATGATATGTTAGTTTAGTTTATTCAGAAACATGTACAAAATTAGTGAAAAATGACAATTACTGATATGGTTTTACTCTTGCTGCAAATATTTAAATGGTCAGCAACACATTTACTTATTTTCCAGCACCATTCAATTTGGTTTCCACCTGTAGTGCAATCTGATTAAAATTCTCAGACATGCATGTGATATGACATCATAAAGTGTATGTATGTTGCACATAGCTGAATGCTCAGTTTTAGTCACAACGACACGGTGATGTGAAGGAAATGCTCAAAAGAACATCTAATCAATGAGTTGTTTCTCCTTTGCTCCTTTTAACTTAATGAAACTCACTGTGCTTCAACGGTTCCACCACATATAATATACAATGTTACACAATGTATGAAGCCTTTTACACCTATTTCAAATATGTCTTAAATAAATTATTAAGGGTTGTTTCCATATATCAGCATGACAACAGCAATAAGCAGTGGCAAAGGCGACACAAGTCAAGTACATGAACATGAAGAATGTATGTTTCCATATGCACAGCACAACAGTAGCATGATTGCGATGTGACAAGTAATAGTGGTGTGGCAAATTTGTATTTCCCTATGGATCGATATAACATTGATTCCACTTTGAAGGTAGCGTGGCTTTCAGTACGTGGACATAACTCGCGACAATTCTAAACAACTTAAATAGGGGTGTAATACTACCTGTCATGCCACTATATGGACACACAAATCGATTTTCAGCCTTCTTCTTAGTTACATTTGTGCAATATCGCCTAGTGCTGCTGTCATGTAGCTATATGGGAACACAGCCCTGGGATGGCGCATTTGATGAAGAAGAAGTTAACATTTCTTCCAATAAAACAAACAGCTAGTTCCAAAGTATCAAATCTGCTCATAGTGAGAGAACAAATATTTAATCTGTGACTCTGAACTCAACTGAACAAACAGCACGACAGTTCCACTAACTTATTGTACATTACTACGCAGTGGTGGCTGTGGACAGGCCAGAATCCTCTCAACTGTTTTCAGATTATCTTTTGTGTTGTTGTGTGAATAGTTGATCTCGTGATCAAAGTTGAACTATTTTTCATGTATGGGTTTAGCATTGTAAAAACAGTCTGAAATAAACTCAAACCTGAAAATGTCCCAAGCTCAATCTGTTTTGACTGTTTGACGAGAAGGAGCACTTACTTCTTCTGCTTGCAAGCAAGAGTGGGCACACACAGACACACACAGACACAGACACACATGCACACACATAGAAAACATGTAAGGAACAATTTCGTAGATCATAAAAGACAATATCCTCAACGTTCTAATGTCTTCAAGGCCTGAGAAGAAAAAAAAAAAGACTCTGCAAGTTACACAATTTCACAGTCTCCAGCGACCCAATAAAACCCAGCCTTGCCATATTGCTCATGTTTCATTTGAACGCTTGCTGCCCAGGTGAATTGAATTGAATTGAATAAACTTTATTGTTCATTAAACGACAAGAATAAAATGGAAAATTTCTTTAGCTCACAGAAACATGAAACACACAAGCAAGACATACTGACTTAAACTAAGATAATACTAAAACATATTGTGGATTTGGCAACAACAATCATACACACACACGCACGCACGCAAGCACGCACACACACACACATCACTCGTATATGTTCGTGAAAGATCGATAGCACATGTGCCGCAGCACTCAAACAAGCAGGTTTTTGTTTGTTTTTTCAATAGTAGCATACTTCAGTATATGTGGAAATTGGTTCACCTTGTCATCTGGCAGTGAAATGAATGTGAGCCCTGTTTTGCTGTGCTTGTCAGAGATTACATTTATTAGAGGAGCAGACCATTAAATATAGAACTGAAACAAGATTATTCAGTGGAGGCAAGCTCCCTAAACAGGCTTTTGACTAAAAAAAGAGAGTCGTTTAGCACTGAGAACCTGACTGGAGTGCGATTTAACTTTTGCAGAGACTGCACACACACACACACACACACACACACACACACACACACACACACACACACACACACACACACACACACACACACACACACGCACACGCACACGCACACATACACACACACACCATCACACACACACACCATCACACACACACACACACACACACACACACACACACACACACACACACACACACACACACACACACACACTGTCCATTATGAAACAAGTGTTTTATTCACATGTTGTGACACCGAGCGATTGCTGAGCATCGTGCGACAGGAAGCCAGGCACAGCCCTTCTGACCTCCCTTGCCTCACTGTCCACTGAAAACCGACGAGTCAGCGATTGCTTTCCACCTCAGCCAAGTTTTCGTAGTCTAGTGGAAAGAAACTAATGAAGCGGGCACGG
The DNA here is from genome assembly GCA_036245525.1 of Semisulcospira habei. Lineage (NCBI taxonomy): Eukaryota > Metazoa > Mollusca > Gastropoda > Semisulcospiridae > Semisulcospira > Semisulcospira habei. The sequence continues at coordinate 62,368,763 of BTPG01000006.1, forward strand.
CCTCCAACTGGAAACGTCTAAGTTTCGACTGCGGGTTCTTCCCCTTTATTAAAGTACTGCTGAATCAGTTCCATGCTGTGGTCAAAGGTGAAAATCAGATGTGTGTCATAAACTGAAAACATCGATACTGTGATTACTTCGCGATCAGACAACAAACATCAGACCTACGAAGAATCTCACTCGGGTGATTTTAAAACCTTATCCTAAGAGCGAAAGCGAGTAGAATAAGGTTTTAAGAACAACGGAGAGTGAGATTCTCAGTATCACCTAAACACTGATGTAAGAATCTAATTCTTACTCACCTTTTTCTTCGCATAAATCAGATTTGAGTTGGTTTTCGGCACACGCCTAACCACCACAGAGCCGCCATTATATCTTTGGCAAAGAACATGACGTCATTTACATTGTAATGTGACGTGGATATTTTGGATGGCAGTCAAATGTTCCTACATGATGACGTAATAGCGCAATACATGACGCCAGAGTGACAGTCGTCATTATGAAATGGCGTCATTGCACGTGAGCTGAAAGTAGGGCAAGCTTCAATATCGTGTGTGCCCAAACCTTTTTGTTGACTAGATTTTCTGCAATACAATATTGTACAGTGTCCGTTCACGCACCAGGGCTGTATGAAAGGCAGCAAAGAAAGAGGTGTTTAAGAAACTTCTGTTTAAATGAGATGCTTAGCTTACACACGCAAGTCAACGTTTCCTGCATAATACACAATAAACACGAGGCATAATACGGAGCATTGTATTCGTGTGTGCTCCTTGACTTTTGAATTAATATCACATTCATATTTAATGTAACATAAAATTAACCCATTGAACCCCACGGAGGTATTTCGCAGATTTTGTAGGTGTCATCTAAGGATTATGTACCAGTTGCAAGAGATGGGTCGACCATGATAATTCAAGGGTGGTGCCAGATTAGCTTGGCGCCATTAGGCGCCAAGCTAATCTGGCACCACCCTTGAATTATCATGGTCGACCCATCTCCTTCTGTAGGGCGTTGGTGTTAAACGGCATAATATTGTTTGCTTCTGTTTTGTTTCATTTTAGTGTATAATTACCTTTTCGTTTCAAAGTGTCGCATGCTGGTAGCAAAGAAATGTGCACTGTTCTTCTTTCTTTATGACTCGATATGATTGGGGTTACCCCCCCCCCCCCAACCCCCCCCCCCCCCCCCCCCCACCTCTATCAAATGTCACTTGATCAAGACTCTGATTGTGTCATTCGTCGGCTTGAAGCGACTTGCAGTTATCGCCATCTGACAGTGTTCTTAACGACCTTTCACCGCCGAAAAGAATGAAGAGAAGGGTGAAAACTGAACACCGGCCGAGTAACTGCAAGAGGTATAGACCCGCATGAGCCCCAGCATTTGCGGGGGCCCATGAGGATCTATACCTTTTGCAGTGAAACCACTTTATATTCATGTTCCTTTGACGGCTGAGGATTTATTTACGTTGAAGTTAAAATGACTTCCGTCCACTACAGTAAATCGTTTATAAAAATGATGTTTCAGGTCAAGGAAATCAACAGCAGTAGTATCCCGAAGTTCAAACCCTCTCAGAGGGACTGGGACGTAATATCTCCACCCGACAAAACCGGGGTAAGGCAGCAGGACTTGTCTGCTGGCCTGTGATTTTGGACATTACGGCTTTTAGCCACAAAGTCTAAAATTACAGACCAGAGGATATGTTGACAGTCCTTTTTTTTTTTTTTTTTTAATTATCAGAGCATTATTCTTACAAATAACAGTGTGTTGAATTTTATTTTCTTATCTGACTATGAAATGGTGCCGAGTCCTGACCAGAAAGTTGACACGAATAATTAATAAGTTGTGTAGTACTTTTGTTTTTAAGCCTGTTTCTTCCGTTAATGGATTTCTCTTCTTTTTGGAATTGCTGTTTTAAATGTGAGGTGTCTTTTTGTCTTTTTTAACGTAGCCAATTAAAGCTGCGAAATTCTTCCCGTGGGGAAACGGAAAGCGAAGCGACGCCAAGAAATTGTCCAGATCAGATCGTGAGTAGAACTCAGTCTCTCGTCAACCAAACGCTAATTGTGTGCTGGTCTGTGATTTTGGACCTTACGGTAAGGTCCAAAATCACAGACCAGCACACTTTAAACAAAAAGTAAATGAGAAGAAAATGATATCGACAAGTAGACTAGTCATATCTATCTATCTGTCGGTCCATCCATCCATCCATCCACCCACCCACCCATCCATCCACCCACACATCCATCCATCCACCCACCCACCCACCCACCCACCCACCCATCCATCCACCCATTCACCCATCCATCCATCCATCCATCCACCCATCCATCCCACCCATTAGTCAAGAAGTGTCGCATTTTTCTGATCATTTGCAGGAAATGAGAAAGCCCCCACCATCTCCTCACGACAGGTACGACAGAAAGGAGTCCACAGCGGCCCTACACAATTGCAGAGGAACTAAGAGAAGCACGGACATTTGACAGCAATTTTTTGTTTTAAATTTTTTTCCCGCCGATTTCATGAAACATAACAGCAAATCTGGGAAAAATATATATATATAGCCACTCGTCTCCGGGTTTGTTTTAAGAAATACGAATTTAATATCAGAATGTTGTTTATTTGTCTTTGCTGATATTAACGTAGGATATAACAAAAGTCTGATATTCGGAGTCCCCTAGTTCACTTTCCTCTATGCACAAATTGCAAACTTCGGGTATAAGTTCTATAACACGAAAAACAGTTGGGTCGCTTGGCGTTTTGTTATTAGCCGAAGGTGTGCATCCTACATTCCGAATTTGGAATCGATGGAGGGCGTAAGGTTTGAGTTTTTGTTTGCTTTGAGCCCTTCACTGCCGGGGAAAAAAATCAAACACCACCCAACTGCAAGAGTCAAAGAACATCATGAGCCCCCGCAGATGCGGGGGCTCATGAGGTTCTTTGTCTCTTGTTGACCTTATTCATGACCGTGTTCCTTGGTTTGATTGGATTATTCCGTGTTAAATTAAAATTCGCCCTTCTTTGTAAGACATGCGTCCACTTGCAGTGAATGGGATTAATAACTGGATTGATTCCTACAGGAGTTAGTTATTGGGGTTTAACGCCGAGCAGGCGACTTAGGCCATTTCACGGCGGGAATCCTACTGGAGCTCATGAGGATCTATGTCTCTTGGTGAACCCTCACCACTGCCTTCAGTGGAGCAGGTGGGGCCGAGGTCCGCTTGGCGTCTTCATTCAAACTAGCTGACTCTCCCCTTTTTATAGAACATTCCTCGGTTGCATGAGTGAAGTTTGTCCTGCGCCAGCCACTGAGCAAGGTGCTCAGCTAGAGAGTGAGTGAGCCGGAGCGGAGCACCTTGCTTGGGGGCTGGCGCAGGACTAAGCTCGCTCATGCAGCTGATCCCATGTCTATCACGACTTCGACGACGGACTTCGTGATTGTTCTGTTCTAACAGGGTTACTCTCCCTTTGGCCAGATTGTTGGAGTACGTCATTTTGCGTTTGATTGTGATTCTGTGGTCGGAGTCGAAATTCTTCTGTGGCCCACAGAATCCTCTCAACTCTGTCTGCGAATTCAGCGAAAAATAGCTATACTCGGCGTACAGAAATGGAACCCCCAGGAGTCCATATTGTCTGTGTCTTCCACCGGCATCCACAAAATCTTCATCGTCATAGCCCCATGCCTGTTTGAGCTCAATATGTCTGCTGCTTACCACCAATTGTCAATCATTCTCACTTACGTCTTGGTACCTAACACAATATCGTCTGCGCTACACAATCGTACACTGAACCTGAAACAACACCCTCGTTATGAGAACAGACAGAGCCAGTCTTTGCTACTGAGCAAGACATGTTTTCTTCAGGAAACAAACAAACAAACAAACAAAAAACCCAAACAAACAAAACCTGTAGAGATTTTTGTGCATAAATCGAAAACATTCACCCGAGTCCTTGCAGGTTCAGGGAAGAAATTCTCTGCAAGAGACATAGATTCACATGAGCCCCTGCAGTTGCAGGGGCTCATGTGAATCTATGATTCTTGCAGATGGAGCGGGCTGGAAGCGGGGCTGACTATACATGTAGAAGCTGAGAAGTCGTCAAATAAGCAATCCAGACCAAAAAGGTGACTGCCAAGCGTGTAATACAATATGCAAAGAAGTACCAAACGGAGAAAGAAACACGCTTAGAAAAGACGGGTCTTTTCTAAGCGTGTTTCTTTCTCCGTTGAGTACTTCTTTGAGAAGTCGTCGAAACGCCAGCAGGTGGGTTTACCTGAAACCTCCAGCTCATCCTATCTCGAACTCCGAGCAAATTACTTCACCTGAACAACATTCATACAAACTGGGCCAGCAAAGGGCAGAGGTTCTCATGTACACCGCATTTCTAGAAACGCTAGCAGGTGGGCTAACCTGAACCTCCAAATCTCTCTCCTCTAAACTCCCTATGACCGAATCGCACTCAACAACTTAAATCTGAGCTTGCCCAGCAAGAGGCATCGATCCTCATGAGCCACCGCTGAAGCGGGGGCTCATGAGGATCGATGACTATTACAGATGGATGATATAGGCGGAATGGAGGGGAGTGGGAGGGAGCGGGAGGGGGTTCCATATCCCTTTGAAGTGAGCCTCACGTTCTGGTAAGAGTGGCAGTCACATTCTTATGTGTATTGTCAGGTGTCAGGTTCACGAGGTATAGGAGATGGAAAGGTCGAAGCAAAACTGCTTTTGCAGGCGAATTGCGCGCTGTGGATTCGACGGATCCAGTGTACGGTTCCTGGAGGAAACCCAGTAGACGAGCAGTAAACGACAACAGATAACTGACGCCTTACTTTTTATTTGTATTTGTATGTCTTTTTTTTTTCTTTTTTTTTTTAAGGCTTTGCTACCCGGTACATTTGTAAAAGAACGCCTTCTCTCGTAAATCATGTGTTAGGTGTGTTCCACATTGTTCGCTTTCTTTACACAGCACAACCTGCTTTGAGCAACCATATAATTACAGATTACCTGCCATTAACCCTTTGCGTCTCGGTAGCGGTTTATGTCGCGATGATTCCTACGGGATCATCGCAACTAAAACCGCTACTCACAAGCAAAGGGTTAAAGATAATAATAATAATAATAATAATAATAATAATAATAATAATAATAATAATAATAGTTATTATTATTATTATTATTATTATTGTTATATTTATAAAGCGCAAACTCCCTGCGGTGCAGGCTCTAAGCGCTGTACAATGCAAATCAAAGTTAAAACCTAAACACAAATCAATAGACAACAAAAACACAAAATACAACTATTACAATACAAATCATAAAATGAACAGCACATAAACACACCCAAAGCACAAACAACCATCGCAACACGAGTCACGAGTAGTGGCTGTAGCCAGTTAAATGATGGTCTTTGAAGGCTCACTACCGCGTGACTGTTCAAATAATATACTCTTTTGTAACAGATGGTTACAAAACGCCTCGCACATGTCTAGTTATCGTTCGTTTAGACATAGGAGAATCCAGTTCAGCATAGGTTCATCAAGAAACCTGACAACGACTCCACTTCGTTCTATAATTACAACTGTATCAGTACGAGAAATAGCTAAAAAAATAGATTGACACGCTAACGGTTGCCGCGCAGAATAAATAAGTGCGATTACGCCTGTGTGTTTGCTGCATGTTCAAACTGCCGTTAAAGTTCATTAGGCGTGTCGATAAGGCATAAGGAACACAAACGGTGCTGAAATGTGTCTTCAGATTTACGGGTAATGGTACTTTAATGACACGTGACACTTTTCGCCAATCCAAGAAAAAAGTGGTTGTTTAAAACAGGTCAGTTTTACTGTAATACTATACAAGTTAAAGGCATGTCTGTGGACAAGAGTGCAGCTGAATAATCAACAAAGAAACAAACGCGGCTTGAAATAAAAAGAATGAATCAGTTACAGAAAAAGCTTTTTAGGTCCACAATACACTGACAAATGTGGCTACTTCGTAAGCTCGTGTTGAACGTCCACGCCACGCGAGTGATGATGGACGGCCCTGATAGGTGGGCTATGGCGACAATGGCAGCTATTGCCTATGGACCTATTACCTGAACACTGAACAATTTTTGTGCACTGCATTTGTGCAGGCCACTTGTGCAAGGATCCTTCGACAAAAATACAATAGAACGAGCCCTCTTTTTCCTTGATAAGTAACTTTTCAATTTCAGCTAAAATGAAAATTGAATGTTTATGGGGTATTGTGAAGGGAGGAGGGGGGGGGGTGTCTAGGGGGAGAGGAGCTGGGTGTGGGGATGGGCGTAAGGTAGGGGCAGATGAACTTCATAATTGTCATTAAGCCCTTCCCAACCACTGGACGCATATTTCATTTCCTAAATCTTTGTTCATTAGTTCAACGACCAAACACCACAGCTGCCCCAAGGACATGGGTGCAGATTGGTCTCAGCAAGAGACATAGATCCTCATGAGCCCCCGCAGTCGCGGGGGCTCATGAGGATCTAAGTCTCTTGCATTTGGACCGTGTTTTACTTTTTCTCGGCAGAGAAGGGGTTAAGAATATGCATCATAATTACAAACACGCATTGCAATCCTCCAGACACATACGCCAGTGTGGGCACACACCAGACACATACGTACATCCGTTACGAAAGCAGTCGCAACACAAAGCCCTGTATAACACCCCAAACTCCGGCAACAGATGAAGCCGATCTTGGTCAGCAAGTGGCGCAGATTCCCTTGAGCCCCTGCGGTCGCAGGGGCTCATGAGAATCTACGTCACTTGCACATAGATGTAGTTGCATAAACAACTGAATGACGGAACAAACCTTTCTATGTGTCCATACCTATCCCACCCTCGTGTGCATTGTCACGGTTGAACTTGAATCCCCACCAACCTACGCCTCCAGAAAATGTAGATACACAATGACACCACTGTAATGGCAAGAGACATAGATCCTGATGAGGGTGGGTAGTACTTTTACATCTTTTGCAGTTTCATAGAATGGCGTTGCTGACGCCTATAGTTTGTGTTGTTCTATACTGTGTTCTTTTATTAGCACTAAACGCATTTAAAGGCCCGCTACCGCCGTAACTGTTCAAAGATACACTATGGTTACGAAATTCGACACAGGTCTAGTTATGGTTCATTTAGACACAGGACAATCCAGTTCAGCACACGTCGTCTTTGTATCAAGTAACCTGACAATAACTAAACTCCGTTCTATAAATACAATACTATCGGTACGAGAAACAGCAAAAAATAAAAAATAAAAAATAAATAAATAAATAAATAAATAAATAAAAAAGAAAGATGGACACGCTAACGCTGTGCAGAATAAATAAGTGCGATTACACGTGTGCTTTTGCTGCGTGTTCAAACTGCTGATAAAGTTCATTAGGTGTGTCGACAACTAAGGCACAACAAACACAAGTAGTGCATAATGTGTCTTCAGATTTATGCGTAATGGTACTTTTAGTAGATTAATAAAAACCAAATTCAAACTGCAAACGCTGTGTCGGTACACATAGCAGCGATTATTTATTTGCACGTATCCCTCCTTCCTCGCCACCTCCCTTTCCAACCCTTGCCCCCTCTACAGAATTTCAACTCTTCTCATTTCGTTAAAATGGTTAACAGTGTTATCCGGCTCTTAACCAGATTCAGGTCCAAATCAAATTAACCGCATGATGCCCCTCGGTGAAAAAGACGCTCGAGATGTGCCGCCTCCGGATACGCGGCATAAGCCGCGTATCCGGAGGCTGCACGTCTCGAATGAGTTAAACCATTTAGCTGTGACGCGCTACGTGACAGCAGGAAATGGATCAACCATCATAATTCATCAATAGTGCCAGATTAGCTTGGCGCCATGTTAATGTGGCACTACCATTGAATTATCATGGTATGGTGCATAGTCGTTAGCTGACACACTTCCCGAAAATGTGGGAAATGCAGCCTTGGGGTTCTAAACGGTTAAACTGCACCTCTTTTCTGCCGAATGGTATTATCAGGAGTTAATTAATTCTTTTCCCACGAATTAATTTCTCTTTGTTAGGTGCTCTGCCACTAAGACTTCTATTAAGAGTTTATTGCTGGTTCTGATAATGTCTTTGAACGGCACGCTCAGCGCTAAAAATAGCCAAGCACACACTGCAAGCGAACCGTTGGCTGGGCGATTCTTGCCGCCCGCAGTGTTCTAGGGGAAATAATCACGCGACGGTTAAAGTCGACATCTGTAAGGATAAAATGCAAGAGTATTCATTGAATTAATTATGTGTGATGGTTTGTGTTGTCGGACTTTCGGCAACTCCAAAATCACACACCAGCACAATTTTTCCCCTGTAAAAGTAGCAAATTAACCCTTTTCGTCCTGATACACCGATTGCTAGAAATAAATGGGACTATCATAGTTCAGGGGTGATGCCAGAATAGCTTGGCGCCTGAGGCGCCGAGCTATTCTGGCACCACCCTTGAACTAAAATGTTTAAAATCTGTAATGTAGCGGCCTTCATAGCTGTTCTGGCACCACCCCTGAACTATGAAAGTCTCATTTATTTCAAGCAATGGGTGTGTCACAGGACGAAAAATGTTAATTTGCTATTTTTAGGGGGAAACAATTGTGCTGGTGTGTGATTTTGGACTTGCCGTAAACTCCGAAAACACAAACCACGACACATAATCTGTAATGTAGCCTTCATAGGACAAAATTATGTGTCATGGTTTGTGAACAAAAATGTTTGATCTATCTCCTGTAATGTCTCAATCTGTAATGTAGCCTTCATAGGACAATAAGCAACTTCTTTTTTAAAACAATCAGCCTCAGGGTGTAAGGGGTTAAAATGTAACAGCTACAGCCCATCAGCACCACACGGACTGTGAGTTCTATTTATACATCACAATTAGCCGCATACTGGCGCAACAGGAAAAGTTGGAAGCTGCCCATCCTTTGGTACTTGTGGCCTCCTAGTACACTCCTAGAGCGACCCCCCTCCATCTACACCCAGCACAGACCTTCACAAGGCTCTGCAGAGTGAGAGGGCATTGTCTGTTGTTAGCCGCTTCACTGCCAGCGCCGGCGCGGACGCAGGCTTTTTGCGCGCGCGCGCGCGCGCGCGTGTGTGTGTGTGTGTGTGTGTGTGTGTGTGTGTGTGTGTGTGTGTGTGTGTGTGTGTGTGTGCGTGCGTGTGGGCTCATGAGGATCTATACCTCTTACAGTTGGATCGTGTTCAATTCTTCTCCGTTATCCCCTCAGCTGTGTATACAACCACTGGCACTGTGAACAGGGAGGTTGGTGAGATGTTTCAGTGGTAGGCCCTATATTCACAACGTGAAACCAGTCTCTATATCTACAGCGAGCACAGATCTAACAGTCTGTGCAGCCTGAAGGCTCCTTGCCTTTTGATTGAAAGACTGAACTTACACAAGTACTGAACCCAATACGCAGCGGCTGTTTGGGATGTATTTATCTACGTGCATGTGTGCCTTATTCTGAGCAGGATACGTCAATGTACATCTGTGTCTTCGTCAGAACGATTGTACTTCCGGACAAAGGCCAACCTCTGTGTGAGTGCACAGTGTGTGTGTGTGTGTGTGTGTGTGTGTGTGTGTGTGTGTGTGTGTGTGTGTGTGTGTGTGTGTGTGTCAGTGTGTGTGTGTGTGTGTGTGTGTGTGTGTGTGTGTGTGTGTGTGTTCACGAGCGTGCTTGCGTATATAAGCGCGCGTGTGTTTTGTGCGCGTGCGTAAACGCGCACGTGTGTTCGTAGTGCGCGTTGTGTAAGTAGGTACTCCCCAAATAAACAAATGCCTTACTAGTCTCCCGTGGCACCAAGGGACGCAACTGCACACACCCCGCTATACCTGTGACCTAAGAAAGCAAATACCAAAAGCCACAGAGTATGTGTCCCAGGCTACAACCGATACATACATCTCCATGAGGCATAGATCCTCATAAGTCCCCCGCAATTTGCGGGGGGCTCATGAGGATCTATACCTCATGCTGACCTCAATTCCATCTACGCTTGCTTCTATACCGAAGGAGATCTAGGGCGCTCAGTCTGCAGATGAAAAGGTGAAAAATATTAGCAGAGAAAGTCTGAGAGAGCTCTTGCTATAATGTTGTTCGCAAGGGTTAGTGCTACTATACTTTGCGTGTGTAGTACTTTCTCCTAGCATTCTACTAAACAATCACATAGTTAAATGCACCCAGACTCTTTTGAACAAGTGGCATAGATTCTCATAAGCCCCTACGACTGCAGGGACTCATGAGAATCACTTGCTGAAGGAAAGTGATGACTAAAGACTAAACAGTGAACCACGAATTCGCTTATTTAGTCTACCGCTAATTTAGTCTACTTCCAATTTAGTCTGAACTTTTTGTACTCAGAACCGACAAAAACTTTTTCTTCTCTCTAAAGCCAGTCCCATGGACATGGACAGATCTACTAGGGGGGAGGGGTGCCTAGGTGTTTCCCTCCCCCCCCCTCCAGACCCAAAATTGTTTAAAATGCAACTAAGTCCCTTTTTGGGGAGTTTGGAACCCCCTCCCTTAATTTTTTTAATTTATTTTAATATTTTTTTTTTGGGGGGGTGGGGGTGGGGGGGGGGGGCAAGTTTTGACACACACACACACACTACCCCCCCCCCCCACCCTACACCCCCTTTTGTTTGATTTTTTGGCCACTGGAAGAAGGTCTAGAGGTCTAGCGTCGGGGAGGCCTTTTGTGTCAGGTTGAAGGTCCCAAACAAAAAGTTGGACCCCCCCCCCTCCCTCGAGGTAACTGATCCGCCCCTGAGTCCCTGACAGAGATTCCTGAGAGCAGTTATACAGTCTGTCAAACGTAGTTCAAGTTTACATCTATGGGTGACTTAAGTTGTAAAGGCACCGTTTTTGTAGTCAAATGCACGCCTTAGATTTTGCCTATCCTGTCATTTTTTTTGTCTGGCCTTTTTTTTTCTGAAACAGACTCTGACTCGGACAGTAGTCTATACCGCTACGATAATGCTCCTGTGGCCTTCAGTCAAAATTCCAAGGCACCAAAATATCGCAGATCATCTAACCGATTGAGAAGACTTACACGTAGCAGAACCTCAGCATACATCTGCTACCCTCAGAATTGACGAGACTCTAAGTATCTAATTACCGCAAATTGTTCAATAACCCCCATTCACTGCGACCGAGAAATGACGTGAACGCAATCCAACTACAAGAGGCATAGATCCTCATGACTGAGCCCCCGCAATTGGACGTTTCGGTTTCTTCGCCCATGCGTTCAATTTACAATACTGTTTAACACATTCTGCTCCAGGACCGAAACTGACTCCGCCGCAAATTTTGAAGTTCAGTGCCCCTTGAAGACTGTCAGTATTACATTTCTGGAAACAGACCGAGCGTGATAGTTCAAGGGTTGTGCCTAAATAGCCGCCTGGCGCCTATGGGCGCCAAGCTATTCTGGCACAACCCTTGAACTATCACGTTCGATCCATGTCTTGCGGCCGTGGCGTGTCGGAGTTGAATGAGTTAAAACACAGTTTGGGGCCACCGCTCACGGCTCACTGGCAGTGAGAAGGGGTCAAAGTTTGTGTGTGTGTTACTGAAAAAGTAAAAACAAAAGTGTTTTGTACTCTGTTACTAGGTTAGAGCGATTACAGCAGGTTTGTGCCTCCCCCAATTCAGGGCGAAATTGGACAATGAGCGTGCGTTAGCTGGAGGTACCGTACACACGTACCTACCTTACTTTAGGTACAGATGCACCGACAGAAACCTCTAAATTGCGGATTTGGAGCCACTGTGAGCAGAAGGTGATGGGGCGTTCGTTGGCTTTAGTTGGAAACCGCAATTCGACCTAAGCCTCCTCCACCCCCACCCCCCTCCCCCACCCCCACCCAAAATTTAAAAAAAAAATAAATAAAATTAAAAAAAAACTATGACAAATAAATAATGTATTAAAAAATACAATGAAAATTAAAAATAATAATAACAAAATAAAACAAAGATAAAATAAAAAATAATAAATTAAAAAAAATTAAAACATTTAAAATAACTTGAAATAAAAATAGATTTTGGCAAAAAGAACAGAATAAAATTAGATCTACAATACTAAAACTACAGACAGACACACCGTTTGTAGATGTGAAGAGGAACCAAAGCAGACGAGCACAAGTCTATCGCGCCAATGACAGACGAGAAGCGAAGAGGGGAGATCTCGTTCTCAGATAAACGTACGTAGTCGTGTGCGATGCAACGATCATGCATTTCAATCCCCCACTTCTCCCTTTATTTGAAAAAGCGAATGGAGACAATGTCTCCTGCAAAAGGCATAGATTCTCCTGAGCTGCTGCGAATACATGAGGATCTACGCCTCTTGCAGACTGAACGGTCTGGCTGAGCGATGCCGCGAGGTTGCAGGGCAGAACTTAGCAGTCACTTCCACTGTGCGGCTTGACGCGAAGTGGAGCCCTTCTCACAGAACAGCATTTGGATGCCGGTGGTTTTTGAAGTGTTAGTATATGTTTTTGGGCGTGTGTGAAGCGTAAAACACAGTTTTTGGATGTGTGAAGTGTTTGCGCGTTGCAGTTGTTTTGTGCGGTATTTTGCGAGATAGATAAGACGTGAGAAAAAGTCAGTGCAGACGACAGACACAACTGTGCCGTGTACTGAACGTCTGTGTGATTACTGAGTCTGAAGTTCGGAGGTTGGATTCCACGGATGAAGTGACTTTACTACCGCACCTCAAACTGTTGCGACTTCGCCGAGCGAGACGTACCAGAACTGACGCCAAGGTAAGTCCGTGTAATTCTCTGTTTAGCTAAATCGTGTGCCGGTCTGTGATTTTGGACTTCAGTACGGTTTTACTAAAGCCGTCGGTCCAAAACTGATTACAGACCAGCACATGTAAGTTGCCAGTTGCGTTTTAATTCCCGGGACTGAACAACTGAACATCGCCAAAGACTTTTCCTTAAGGTTTTTTTCCCCTATCTATTATAAGACAACACCGCAATGAGCCTAGTCCTAACTAAACCTAGAAATTTCTTTTCCGAAGTGGAACTGACAGCATCAGTGTCCTCCCGGCGAAGTCTGCATATCAATTTAGGAGATAGATCGACCATCCGCGGTAGTTCAAGGGTGGTGCTCAGTCTGTCCGCTTTCAGGGCAAATGACATCAAGTCCATATTATGAAAATCTCGCTTTTCACAAAAACGGACTTGCTGTCTTTTGCCTTCACAGTGAGTCACTAAGAAAAAGCTTGCCTCCTATGGACGCCACGCTGGCGGCAGTTTGAGCACGACCCTTGAACTGTCAGGTTCACCTCATGTCTTGTAAAGTGTTTCAGTGTTGAAGAGTTCACGTCGTACAAGTATACTTTTGCCAGTATTCTGCCGATTACTTCTACAAGGCGACTGATTTGCAGCCCAGCTGTATTAGTGCCACCAAACCCTTCACTGCTGATACAAATTGACAATCAACCAGTTGAAAGAGGCATAGAACCTCATGAGCCCCCGCAGTTGCGGTGGCTCATGAGGATCTATGCCTCTTGCTGAGATGACGTTAACTTTGTACCCATGTTTCTCAGACGGCTGGGGTTCTTTGGTGCTGAATTTAACTCATTCAGCCCGTCGACCGTATTTCCCAAATCATTGGAGGAGTCATCTAATGACAATGCACGAGTTGCAGGAGATGGATCGACCATGATAATTCAAGGGCAGTGCCAGATTAGCTTGGCGCCGACAGGCACTACGCCTTGAATTATCATAGTCGACCCATCTCCTGCTGTAGTGCGTCAGGGCTGAATGGGTTAAAGACGCAGCCTGCGTCCACTGGCAGCCAAGGGTTTAATTGGCAATTTGGAAGTATATATATATATATATATATATATATATCGATGGTACAATTAATACGCTTTCTTGGCTATTCTCTCTCTGTCTCTGTCTGTCCGTCTGTCTTCTCTGTAAAAAGACTGTTTGTCTATCTGTCTGTCTGTCTGTCTGTCTGTCTGTCTGTCTGTCTGTCTGTCTGTCTCTCTCTCTCTCTCTCTCTCTCTCTCTCTCTCTCTCTCTCTCTCTCTCTCTCTCTCTCTCTCTCTCTCTCTCTCTCTCTCTCTCAGTGTAGTCTTCCATTGAAAAATGAAGTTTCATTTCATTTCTCTCTTTCTCTCCCCTTGTAAAATAAAGCGTCATTGATTCATTGATTCTCTCCCATTTAGAACAAATCTGTCTTAAGGCCCCGCTACACATGTCCGGTTTTGAGGCCGATTCCCGATCAGTTTGGAATCGGTAGGTGATCGGGCCGGACTAAAAAAACGTGTGCACTGCCACACATTTCCCGACTTGTTTAGCCGACCGGTTTGAACCGAAGATCACAATCGTACCTGTTCTGCAAAATGGCTGCTTGTTTTGACAGTGATGATGATGTGCTTGCATTATCAGCAGTTTTGCATCATATTCGGGAAGAGGCGTGCCGGAAACATCAGCAACGGCGGTGGTACTGATCACAACAGGCGTGTTCCGCCATTTGCAAACTAAAACGATATGCTTTGCGAGACGCGCTCTGATTGGTTGAAGCTTTCAACCGGGGCCGATTCGGGTCGGAAAAATAGAGTAGGTTCTAGACACCCGATTCCCAGCCGATTGAGACCGGATAGGATAATTGACGTCATCCGATCGCATTCGGATCGGAATCGGCTTCAAAATCGGGGCACAACCGGCACGTGTGGCGGGGCCTTTGACGAGAAATTAATATTAGTCATACAACTCGATCGCAAACTTCCTAAGTCATCAAACCTCAATACTCTAAGTTTATTTCCAGCGATGTTCGCGCCAATGTCTCTCCAGAAACTCGGAGCTGTCGACAGTTCGACAAGCCAAGGGTGTGTCACAAAAGCTCAGAGCCAATCGCTTTGTCGCTGACGCTTATGATGTTGTCTGGTTGTACCGGAAGTACACTTGATATGTCCTTCCCTTGCCAGGAGGTGGGCTAAACGTCATGCTTTTCGAGCAGTTGTGAGTCAGTCTATGAAAGAAATAAATAGCATGCTTCACTAATAAGGAAAGCATAATAATATAGTGGTCTTTTGCTTCAGTCAGGCTGTACTTGCTGCGTGTTCAAGTTTGTCTGTGAATAATTCCTTTATGGTGAGTACGAAAAATTGTCACTACTTCTCTGTGTCTGTTTGCGTGAATGTAGGCCTATTGTTCGCTGGTCTGTGAATTTCGACCTTACGGCCTATGGCCGTAAGGTCGAAATTCACAGACCAGCAAACAAATGCGTCTTCAAGTAGAGTCGTTAAAAAAACAAATATTAGGCCCTATATTCTTTTTATGAACCCACGTGCGAACTAAAAGTTCCAAAATGGTTCGCGGGAAATTTGGGCCCACTGCTTTCAACAATGTGCTCACAAAATAATGTGCTGGGCTGCAATTTTGGACCTTACGGCCTAGGTCGGTGAGGTCGAAATTCACAGACCGGCACACACATAACTCTGTCATAGTGTGTTTACACAATTCCGTCACGGAATTTCTACCACAGAACAACTCTGATAATGAATAGGCCAGATCCCAAAGGCGTTTGCAAGTCTGTTCGTTTCTTATTCTTAAAACTTGGATCGTTTTGTTGGGAAAGATGGAATGGTTTGACGTTAGACGTGCTCCTGTGTCTAACAATACATCTTGGCTGCAGGGGGGAAAAAAATCCACAAATACCTGGTAACCAGGCTTTTGTTAGAGTGTATAACATAGGCAAAAGACAGTGATTTCGAGTCTCTACTAACAATTCAGTGATATCTCAAAATGAATTAAATCTGATACCGCTGACGGCTATATAACGGCGATGAGAACTACAATTTTTGTCTAATATTACTATGATAACATCAGACGAGTCTATCAAAGGAGACTGAGCGGCCATTACAGTTCAAATGTAGTGCCAGATTAGCTTGGTGCCCTCCGGGCGCCAAGCTAATCTGGCACTACATTTGAACAATCATGGCCAAGCCATCTTTCATGTGGTGTATTACGCCGGAGTGAGTGTGCATACACCCCTGTGCAAGCAGCTACAAGTGATTGACCCAGAAAATGATGTCTTTGGCCTTGGCAAAATTAAGAACCCCGGGATACCAGGCTGTACAGGAGCTTGCCCGCCTCCCAATTTGACGTCATCGTCTGACTAATTTCTCACTGCCTGACACTAGGAGAAGGAAGATCCCTTTTCCACAGCCCTGGCAGTTGTTCCCCCTGATCTCTCCACGATTGTCTTTCTTTTTTTTTTTTTCTTTTTTTCTTTTTTCCTGTTGTGTTCTTTTCTTTTCACTTCTTTTTTCGGTTTTGCTATTTCCTGTTTGTTTTGTTTGCTGTATTTTTGTCTCTGTACCTTTCTGTTTGCTTCCGTTTTTTTTTTTTTTTTTTTTTTTTTTTGTGTTTTTTTTTTTTTTGTCTACTGTTTCATTGTAGTTTAATCTGTGGAGTCACAATCTCATCTTTTCGGCTTTTTTTTTTGTTGTTGTTGTGTTCGCTTTGCTTGTGGCGTCAGTTCCTTACCTTTACTGTTTTCTTTTCATCTTGTTGCACATCGTCATTTCCTTCGTCTTCTCTCTCGCCTGAAAAGACACTAAGGTGTCAAGCTAATCTAGCACTACCCTTGAACCGATCCATTTCCCACAGTTCGTTCACCATCTTTAAAGGCGTCTCCTAAAGTTGTCTTTATTAACCCGTTCACTGCCAAGAAAAAATGGAACGCCACCCAATTACAAGAGGTATAGATCCTCATAAGCCCCCGCAGTTGCGGGGGGCTCATGAGGATCTATGCCTCTTGCTGAAACCACTTTGTATCGATGTTCCTTGGACGGCTGATGACCTTTGATGGCGATTATATAGTCTGCGACCATTGGCATTGAAAGGGTTGACGTTTTGATTATGTATCAATGAGTGTATGCAGAAAAGACAACATACATTTTGCCTTCTTTTTCCTTCTCATCTCTTTTGCCTTTTCCCCTCGTTTTGTCTGTCTTCTTCTTTGTCTGTCTATCTCTCTTCCATCGTCGCTGTGCGTTTTCCTTCTTTTCGTTTTCCGTCCCTTTTTGTCTTATTTTGTGGTTTTTACTTCTTTCTTGTCTCGTTAGATGGTGTAAGAAACCAGACGTTAGGTCGACCCGGCAAGTAATCAGATGTGTGATGTCTTTTCCGTGCGGTGTGTGTGTACACATAAACCAACAAGAATTTATCTTGTGCTTACACAGCGAAACAGGAGATAGTTAGATTATGCATGCATACACAACGAATAAGTCAAAACACAAATGCAGAAAAGAAAATAAAAAATCAGTGTGCGAAAGAGAAGGTGTGTCTACATATGGGAGGGGGGGGGGGAGGGGCGGAGACTATGAGTGGTGGTGGTGGAGGGGGGGGGGGCGGGCGGGGGGCGTTACAAGTTACAAGGGGTTGGGGGGGGGGGGAGGGGAGCAAGGAAGGTAGGGTCTGTGTGTGGGAGAGTGTGAGGGTCGTGTAATTATGTTAATGCATCTTCCACACATTGCGAGTATACCTGATTGAAGAAACGATGTGTTTTTAACCGATCCTGACGGATGTGACGGGTGGCAAGGGTTAATGTACCGGTAAACGTTCCAAGCGAATCCAAAGCTATCGAATTAGCATTGTTACTGTTAACCTTCTCACTGCCAACAGCTCTAAATTGTGTCTCAGAAACTACAGCACAGTCACTGCCATATAAAACTGACTACCTGAGACAGGTGTGTTTTGTTTTTTTTTCTGGGGGGTTGGGTGGGATGGGAGTGTTGTTGTTTTTGTTTTTTGGGTTTTGTTTTGTTTTGTTTTTATTGCAAAGCGCTTGCTTATGTATGCACGAGTACATGTATATGTGTGTCCGTGTGTGTGTGCGTGTGTGAGACGTTTATTTTTACTTAGGTTTTGTTGTTTGGTTGGTGTTTTTTTTAATTAAAAAAAAAATAGCTTAGCTAGTACAGATTGTAAGAAAGGCCTGCGCGCCTAATACCTCAATCCTCGGCTATGGGTAAGGGCACTGTATAACAACTATGCCTTTAGGCGCCAAGGTATTCTGGCACTACCCTTGAACTATCATGGTCGATCAGTATCTTGTTGTAGGCTTAGCGTGTCAGGGGTTAATGTGGCTCACACATTGCACTTGATGACTGCTGACCATACAGCTAGCTAGCTAGCCAACTAGTCTAGTCATGTGTTAGTTGTTTGTGTGTTGGCGCGCGGTGCTTTCGAGCTGACGCGGAGTGTCATACTTGTGTGTGGCGTTGATGGATGCTGTCATTTCTCACGTGCCTGCCCCGCGGTGCGCAAACTAGCAACGGGCTGACGTCAGCCGAATATCTTTTGCTTAATGTAAGGAACTTGAAACTGGCTGCTTCCGATGTGTCTAACATAGCACGTATTGGAGCAGGTGGGGAGGCGAGGGGGAGTCTAAAAAGGCAGCCTCCATTGAAATCAATGTTGCAAAAGTTATCATGAGTTGTGAATGACTTATAAACTCATTCGAGACGTACCGCCTCCGGATACGCGGCTTAAAGCCGCGTATCCGGAGGCGGCACGTCTCGAATGAGTTAAACGTCGAAATGGCTGCTGATGGTTACAAATGGTATTAAAGGTCGCCCACCCCTTCAGTGCCAGTGGACACAGAGTGTGTTTTTGAAATCCATGGTAAACTCAACGCGAAACATTCTCAGCCGTCAAAGCAACTTGGATACAAAGTTGTTTCATTAAGAGGTATAGATCCTCATGAGTTGAGCCCCCACCATACAATTGAGGGGGCTCATGAGGATCTATACCTCTTGCAGCTGAGTGGTGTTGAAGGTTTGTTTTTTCACGCCAGTGAACGGATTAAAATAAATATTGTTCTAACCTGTATGGGCCTACCGCAAATATTTATGTAGGACTGTTTTGACACACAGAAACACGCGGAGTTGAATGCGCGTATAGTTTTATTTGTGTGCTAGTCATCTGCACGTGATTCTGAATCTTATTGACGGGTGACCTAAGGTCCTAAAACACAGACCAGCACGCATTATATTATATTCCTCGGGTTGTTTAAAATCCACGAAGCAGCGATACACCATTGTCGTATATTTCTGAAAGTTGTGACATAAAACGCAAAGTGGGTGAAGACGTTACTGCATAAGTAAAAAAGCAATTTGACTTGAAATGTGTGCCGGTTTGTAATTTACACAATCCGGCTGGTCTGTGATTTTAGACATAACGGCCCAAACGCGTCAAATCTAACACTTTATTTGGGAGGTCTATTAACCCGTTACATCCTGAGGCTAAATATATTGAAATGTGTTCATTGTCCTATGAAGTCTACATTACAGATTAGCAGATGGATCAACCATTTTAGTTCAAGGCGCCAAGCTATTCTGGCACCACCCTTGAACAGTCATAATCAAATTAATTTAAAGCATTAGTGTATCAGGATGAAAAGGGTTAAAGATCACTTAACAATGAGTTTTGGAGACAGATGGACCATAATGGTCCACGGGTCATGAAGGTGCCAGAAATAGTTGTGCCATCCCATACCGCTTCGTTGTACTGCTCAGAGAGACAGATAAGAGTGTACTTGCGATGTACCACCCCCTCCCTCCCCCCCCTCCCCTCCCCCTTTCCGAGCAAGCATCTATACTGAGGAGCAAACGAAATGCCACATTTTTGGAATCATTCGAAACACGCAAGTGTTTCCGAGGATTCCAAAAATGTCGCATTTCCTTTGCTCCTCAGCATAGTTTGAATCCTAAGCATCTCATTTGAATGAGAAGTGTTCTTGTGGTGTACTCCCCGAGTAGACATCTAGTTTGAATGCTAAGCATCTCATTTGAATAGAAGTGTACATGCGGTGTACTCCCCGAGTAAGCATCTAGTTTGAATGCTAAGCATCTCATTTGAATAGAAGTGTACTTGCGGTGTCATCTAGTTTGAATGTTAAGCATCTCATTTGAATAGAAGTGTACTTGTGGTGTACTCCCCGAGTAAGCATCTAGTTTGAATGCTAAGCATCTCTTTTGAATACTGAGAAGTGTGCTTGCGGTGTCATCTAGTTTGAATGCTCAGCATCTTATTTGAATAGAAGTGTACTTGCGATGGCCTTAGTTGCCTGCTCGGCGTTAAAACCAAATAACTAACTAACTCATCTTGTTTGAAGGAATAGAAATGTGCTAGTGATGCTCTCCACGAGTGGCTCCCGGCTGTCTCAGTGTCGAGTACACTGACAATCGGCACCAGATGCCATTTTGGCACCACCCTTGAACTGGCATGTTTGATACTGCTGTAGGGAAATCATGGTTTAATGGTCTTAGAGTTTTGTGACATAATATTGGTTTCACGTTGTATACGCTGTGCAGCCTACTTTCATCGCGCAACTTAACTCATCGTTCAGCCCCGACACACCACAGCAAGACATGGATCAAGCATGATAGTTCAAGGGTTGTTACACACCAGCCATACTCAAGAGTTGTGTGAACGAAGACACCACCAGACATTCGTGTTTCCAGAAACGTCTTTTATTTCGGGTACAACATTCTTCCAATAGTTGGGCAGGACCAACCTACGGAATAGTGAAGTAATAATCGGAGCTCTCTGTCCCTATCTCCTGAGCTCCCTGTTCTGAGCTCTTCTACTCTCTCCGTCTAGCTCATCCCCAGTTTTCTCCTCTTTCAGCCCTACAGTATATACGTATTTGCGAAACAGTGCCCTATTATTGGGAACGTCGGTCTTGGCTCCAAATCTGTCAACAGAGCGTCTTTCTGTCAACCATAAAGTTCTACAACAATGAGTCTTCCCCCAGGCCGTATACACTATGTATACCTATATTTCTTGATCTTGGCTTTACATATTCAGTACCACATCCCTTGATCTTGGCCTTACATATTCAGTACTCCAAGCCCCAGGGAGTGTGGCCCATATTCAATAATGCACGCTCACAAATTCAACACATGGGAACTTGCGTCAGTGCTCGATCTTGGCCTTATAACTTAGGTATATAGTACTAAGCCCTTATTAATAATGGTCTTGAATAATAATTATGTACTGATACATGTGGCTGCCACACGTAGTGTAACAGGGTGGTGCCAGAATAGCTTGTTGCCCATAGGCACCAAGCTATTCTGGCATCACCCTTGAACTATCATGCTCGATATGTCAGTCTCTAGAATGGGAGTACATTCCTTCAGATGGCAACTTCCAAATTTGGGGATTTGGGGTAGAATGTGATAAGACATCAGACAGACGGTGATGATAGAACGTTGGTTCACCCAGTGGATCTACGCCGTTTGGACACTGTGGCTTACGGGCAACAATAAACTCAGAAGTCACAGACGAGCACAGGGTGTTATGGCATAATTTTGGGTCACCCCGGTTGTTTTTCTTTACACCCCACCTGAAGTGATCAGACGGACTGAAGATCAGACACACAGCTAAAGGGGAAGAGGGTGGTACGCGGCATTGTGTTGTTTTTCTGTCTATTTCGGGAGGAGATTTTTTTTGCCAGCAGTTGCCGACAGAGGTCTGACATTTCCATGATTGACGATTGCACGTACATCGCGCCAGACTAAATGTCGGTCAGGTCTGGCCTCCGTGTATACAGGCCTGTGTGCTTGTGTAATAAGGAGCTATTGTCAATACCTGCGCTAGTCTGTGAAGTTGGACGTTACGGCTGAAGTGATATTGTCCATTATTTTCTGCACGCATTACTGAGCCTTAGCAGTCGCTGGATTTCAAATTAGTCCATGTAGTATGGGAGCTTAAGTGTGACAAAAAATGTTAAAAGTTGCGCAGAGGCTCTTCACAGCCTCTGCACAACTTTAACATTTTTGGCACACTTAAGCTCCCATATACCAGCCTAGAGCACATTGCGGGGATTGTGAGAATCATTACGCTCTTTTTTAAGCGGACTGGATGATGGACGTTTGAAGCTCTGTGCTTGATCCATCACCGAGGGTAGTTACAAGTGAACCCAGAATAACTTGGCGCTAGTCTATCGCCTCTGGCGCTGCCCACCCTCGATCTGTCATGGTCAATATGTCTGCTGAACTTCAAGGCAGTCTTCAGAGAACAATTCTCATCATTTCGCCCTGATGGCTCAGTGTGTTCTGTCAGCAGACGCTATAATAAATCACCCCCACCCGGGTCTGCCCTGGGGGACTTGGGTGGGGTAACTACTTTTTAGTTCCCATGGTCACCCTGGTCAGCCCTACAGGGTGGGTTTCCTCTCTATTCTGGAGCATGTGTTTTTGTCTACCCTTGGTCCATTCACCTGTATTTTCCTTTTTTAAACTCTCCCTACTGTCTGCACTGCGTGTAGCTCTTGATATTGCATGTGTGTTGCTAAACGGTCTTAGATTTAGGCCCCATGTCCTAGGTTTATTTAACGTATTGGACCGGCTGGCGACACACATTCAATATTCTGGGGCTTTTTTTTTGTTTTTTTTTTCACAAGCAGTGCAGGCACGTCCTGAGAAAGCCTTGTTGTTGTCGGGACGTTAAGCAATGTACAATCAATCAATCAATCAATCAAGCTATAATAAATCGTTTAACAATCAGTACGTGCATGACATCAAAGACAAAGAAACTGCATGAATGAAGCTACTTTAGTCCTAGGCCACAAAAAGTACTTTTTTCCGATTAACCCATTACATCCTGAGGCTGATTTTATTTAAATTTGCTGATTGTCCTATGAAAGCTGCATTACAGATTAGGAGAAAATTTATCCTTAGTTTAGTTCAAGGGTGGTGCCAGAAAGCTTGGCGCCTTAGGCGTCACGCTATTCTGGCAACACCCTTGAACTATCATTGTCAACTTAATTTCAAGAATAGTGTATCAGAATGAAAAGGGTTAGGCCATTAACAAAATAGGGTAAGAGTTTATGTCTGTTTGTTTGCTCGTTCGTTCGTTCGTCCGTTCGTTCGTGTTTTGTTGTTTTTTTTTTCTCTTTTTTCTTGGAACTGTTTTTGTTTTGATTTATTTAGCAGCACAAAGGGGTCAAGGGCAAATAATTCGACATGGGTGACGTCCTTTGCGATATCTGCGAGAGTGATCTTCCTCGAGTCGTCAGTCGTCGGGATTCTCTGGGTGCTATCTGTGCACTAAACCGCATCACCACAAACCACCGTTTTAGATCTCCTGCGGAGCGCATCGAGACCGGGAACCGGTGTAGTGAAATCTATAATGGCGTCTGAAAAATTAGACCGTTGCATATCTCTTCTGACTGCAATGCGCTCCAAGCCCCATTCCTTCCCCTTCTCATTTAGTGTTAGCTGGTGTAAGCAACATTCTCTAGCGTAAGCAAAAATCTCAGGTATACACGTGCCACGCACAATTCTGCAACCATTCTCTCAGACACCAGTACACTTACACCTCCATACTTTCTCTTTTTAGGAGGCAGTTTTCAGTCTCTATTAGCAGGAGGCGTAGATTCTCATGAGCCCCTGCAGGGCAGGGGCTCATGAGACTCTATGCCTCTGGTCGAAAGACCCAAGAAAGTCGGAGAATCTGTTTTGAAAAACAGGGGGCTGGACTCTTCGAGCACGTGATAAATAAGGCAAGCGCCACCTATAACACGTAACGTGGATTACGGGCCTTGTTGCGGCGAGACAGGTCCAAATAAACATTTCTGGGTCCGTAGTTATAGCTTCAACTGCCTCAAACCTTCCTCTCCCCCAGGTGCACAGGTGGAAGAACACTTTTCGCGATCTCCACCCCCAAGCCAGGGGCGAAAACTGTCGTCCAAAAATGCCTACTTGCCGCAACAGACATGGAATGTGCCCCTCCGGCCCAGTTGGAAGTTGCTCAGCTGAGAGAACAGCGCAATTCTGAGAAACTGAGACTGCATGAACGCATTAGAGTCTGTCCATTTTGCATAACTGAGGAGAAAGACAGTAAGTCCAATTTTGTGAAAAGCAAGATTTTCATTGTTTCACAATGAAAATCTAGCTAGCTTTTCATAAAACTGGACTTACTGTCATTTGCCTTCACAGAGCACAACGTAAATGCAAATGCGAACCTGAGCTTGTGAGGATCTATGCCCATTGCAGATGGCAGATGCTTTAGTTGAAAGAAAGAGGGGGGTGTTCGTCGGCATTGCCTAGGTGAACATCTGCCGTAGTTTACACAACCTTATGTAAAGCAGGTATAGTAATGGTGGAGCTTCGCACAATCGGGTTGTTTAGGTCTGAGTGAAAGGCAGACAATCTCTCTCTCTCTCTCTCTCTCTCTCTCTCTCTCTCTCTCTCTCTCTCTCTCTCTCTCTCTCTCTCTCTCTCTCTCTCTCTCTCTCTCTCTCTCTCTCTCTCGTCAACGGTGTGGGATGGATGCAGTGAAGTCCACTTGAAGAGATTACACAGAAGGGCAGCTAAGTTAATCCTTCCTGACCCACGACTCACAACAGAAGAAAAACTCGCCAAAATAGGATTTCTGCCGCTGCAAGACCACTTCAAATACAATAAGGCTATTTTTATGTTCAAAGTGTGGAACCAGAAAATACCAGAATATATCACAACTCTTTTCTCTAAGTCGGAATCTAGGCTTGGTAACATTAGGCAACTTTTCTTAGTCCCCAAAACGAGAATTGATATATACAAATCTAGTTTGTCATTCGCGGGAACGCAGACTTGGAACACGCTTCCTGATTACGTAAAATCCGCTTCCTCTCTAGCCCGTTTCAAAATCAGTCTCTTCAAGTACTTCTCGAAGCAGTCGTAATCATTACGTTGTGAAATATATACTGCCCTGTAACCCTGATTATGTATTCTCCCAATTACAAACTCTGTGCGTGCGTGTGTGATGGTGTGATGGTGTGTGTGTGTGTGTGTGTGTGTGTGTGTGTGTGTGTGTGTGTGTGTGTGTGTGTGTGTGTGTGTGTGTGTGTGAGTTTAGGTGTGTGAGATTGTCATGGGACTTTCTTTCCCTAAACTAGCAATGTTTTTGTCAGTTTCATTTACATTTAACTATATACTTAGTTTTTTTGTATTTTGTCTCGTAGTTTTGTAGCAACGGCAGGTTTGAAAAATGGCTATGTCTGTGACGATGTCAATGCCTCAACCGTTGATAAATAAAGCTTCATTGAATCATTGAATCTCTCTCTCTCTCCCCCCCTCCCCCGGGTCTGCCTGGGGGATTTGGGTGGGGTTAACTACTGTTTAGTTCCCAGGGTCACCCTGATCAGCCCCACAGGGTGGGTTTTCCCCTCTATTCTGGGGCATGTGTTTCTCTCTACCCTTGGTCCATTCACCTGTATTTTCCTTTTTTAAACTCTCCCTACTGTCTGCGCTGCCTGTAGTAGCTCTTGATATTGGATGTGTGTTGCTAAATGGTCATGTCTTAGGTTTATTTAGCGTATTAGACCGGCTGGCGACATCAATTCAATATTCTGTTTAGGTGTTTTTTTCACACGCAGTGCAGACACGTCCTGAGAAAGTCTTGTTGCTGTCGGGACGTTAAGCAATGTACAACCAAACAAACAATCTCTCTCTATCTCTCTCTCTCTCTCTCTCTCTCTCTCTCTCTCTCTCTCTCTCTCTCTCTCTCTCTCTCTCTCTCTCTCTCTCTCTCTCTCTCTCTCTCTCTCTCTTAAAAATATTCTTAGTACAAAGTGCTGTACATTGTTCTTTCACGCACACATTAAGAACCACTGTGACTATGCATTCTCTTTGTGGGACGGATGCAGTGAACATCATATTAAAAAAAATCAACTCGCTGTATCGTCGTTCAGTTAAAATACTTCTTCTAAACCCTACTTCCTCAGATGAAAAAATAAAATCCCTTGGCCTGCTTTCACTGAAGGAACAACTCAAATTTAACAAATGCGTCCTCATGCACAAAATATTTCAATCAAGTTCCCGAATATCTGTGCACACTATTTCACTTCAGCCCTAGGCATCAGCTACACACGAGACATGACTTGCTTCATTTACCTCGCCCCATGATAGATATACAGACTACAAGCCAAGCCTTCTATTTTCAGGTAGTTTTGTCTGGAACTCATTGCCTTTAAACATTAAATCATGTTCAGGTAAAACCCAT
>BTPG01000006.1:62402289-62414789 GCA_036245525.1 Semisulcospira habei
GTATTGTAATATTGTATTGTAATATTTGTGTTTTTTTGTGTGTTGTTGCTGTCTATTGATTTGTGTTTAGGTTTTAACTTTGATTTGCATTGTACAGCCCTTAGAGTCTGCACTGCAGGGAGTTTGCACTTTATAAATATAATAATAATAATTATTATTATTATTACTTTATCTGTGTATTTTCCCTTGGGCTGACCGGATTGGGTGCCTGAGAGGAAGGAACAGCGGATCTAAACTGTAACCGGCTGGTGACCGTGAAGGGGTTAAATTAAATCCGAGAGAAGTGAACATCACAAAACTTCAAAAGTCAAAGATCCTCATGATCCTCCGCAGACTGCAAGGACTCATGAAAATAAAATGCTTTATGGCTAGTTCCCGGCCTTTTCATCTGTGATGTTTGTAAGCGAAGGAGGCCACACACTAAAACTTATGCGGCTTATGTTCCAATGTGAAGAGTAGTTTAGGTCAATCATACGCAAAAACCATTTTCGCAGCTTTTAGATAGTCAGTCTACGCTGAAAGCAATGCGCCGCAAGGGGATATGGTGTAGCCATGAAGTCTGATAGTTCAATCGCAGTGTCAGAAAGGCTGGGCGCCTAAGAAAGTGTCAATCAAATCGGCATCCATAACTCATTTAACCCTACAGCAGGAGATGGATTGACCATGATAATTCAAGGGTTGTGTCAGATTGGCATGCCGCCATCAGGCACCAAGCCAATCTGGCACAACCCTTGAATTATCATGGTCAATCTATCTCCTGCAACCCAGTGGAGTTAGGTAACACCTCCAACATTTGGGACATGTAGCAATGTGGTTAAATGGATTAACCAAATATGGCATCCATAACTCATTTAACCCAAGGCCGCATTTCCCAATTTTTACCTAACCTAACGACTATGTACCAGTTGCAGGAAACGGATAGACCATGATAATTCAAGGGTAGTGCCAGATTAGAGCCAATCTAATCTGACACTATCTTTAAATTTTCATGATTGATCCATCTATTGCTACAGTGCATCCGTGCTAAATGGGTTAAATGACGGATCATCACCGAACTAAACATGGTTCTCTTGAACTAACACTGGCCATTGCTCTCCATCGGTGGTGTGTTGCAGGCAATATGCTAGACTGGCTCGGGACGATTTCAGAAAATTCACAAATAACATTTCTCTCTTAACCCATATCATACTGAGGCTAAAAGCTTCAAATTTGTACACTGCCATATGCAAGCTACATTGTAGTACTTACAGATAAGGATATAGACCAATGGCTTTAGTTCAAGGGTGGTGCCAGATGGGGCCTAGAGGCGCCAAGCTATTCTGGCACTACCCTTGAACCATTTTAGTCAAACTTATTTCACACACTGGTGTATTCCGAATGATACGGGTTAAGGTCAGCTACCCCCCCCCCCCCTCCCCCTCCCCGAAATCATCTATCGATGTTCAAACTAAGCAAACTGTAAGTTCACTGTTTAGTAAAGGGTGCGTGTGGCTGTGTGCCTGAGGATGTAACGGGTGAAGAGTGAGGGTGGAGACTATATGATGTTTTGAATTCTCACGAACAAGTTGCCAGAACTGGAAATAGTCTGTCTGAGACTTCATCTTTCAATTCTTGCCCCACCCGCCGGTTTTACAAATTGTTTTCACCTGGTCCTGACAGTAGCGGTGAAGTTCTGCTGTGAAAATAAAAACGCCGAGGTTAGCCGGTATGGCGAGAGAGAGAGAGAGAGAGAGAGAGAGAGAGAGAGAGAGAGAGAGAGAGAGAGAGAGAGAGAGAGAGAGAGAGAGAGAGAGAGAGAGAGAGAGAGAGAGAGAGAGAGAGAGAGAGAGAAACTTGAAACTTTATTTATTTTTCAACGGAAGAAGCGCTGTTAGCACAAGAGCCATTTTTCTTGCTAGCTGATATACACACAAAATGTGCCGCATTGCACAAGAAATCATTTAAATGATAATAATTATTATTATTTTTCGAAGAAAAAAATAGATTCATGGACAGCATAGGTTTCAATGGTTGACGTTATAAACAAAAATTGAAAAAAGGATGAGAGAGAGATGAGAGAGAGAGAGAGAGAGAGAGAGAGAGAGAGAGAGAGAGAGAGAGAGAGAGAGAGAGAGAGAGAGAGAGAGAGAGAGAGAGAGAGAGAAACTTGAAACTTTATTTATTTTTCAACGGAAGAAGCGCTGTTAGCACAAGAGCCATTTTTCTTGCTAGCTGATATACACACAAAATGTGCCGCATTGCACAAGAAATCATTTAAATGATAATAATTATTATTATTTTTCGAAGAAAAAAATAGATTCATGGACAGCATAGGTTTCAATGGTTGACGTTATAAACAAAAATTGAAAAAAGGAGGAGAGAGAGATGAGAGAGAGAGAGAGAGAGAGAGAGAGAGAGAGAGAGAGAGAGAGAGAGAGAGAGAGAGAGAGAGAGAGAGAGAGAGAGAGAGAGAGAGAGAGAGAAACTTGAAACTTTATTTATTTTTCAACGGAAGAAGCTGTTAGCACAAGAGCCATTTTTCTTGCTAGCTGATATACACACAAAATGTGCATTGCACAAGAAATCATTTAAATAATAATAATAATTATTATTTTTCAAAGGAAAAAATAGATTCATGGACAGCACAGGTTTCAATGGTTGACGTTATAAACAAAAATTGAAAAAAGGATGAGAGAGAGAGAGAGAGAGAGAGAGAGAGAGAGAGAGAGAGAGAGAGAGAGAGGAGAGAGAGAGAGAGAGAGAGAGAGAGAGAGAGAGAGAGAGAGAAATGAAATGAAATGAAACTTTATTTTTCAAGGATAAATGAGAGAGAGAGAGAGAGAGAGAGAGAGAGAGAGAGAGAGAGAGAGAGAGAGAGAGAGAGAGAGAGAGAGAGAGAGAGAGAGAGAGAGAGAGAGAGAGAGACTAGAGAGACACACAAAGAGAGATACAGACAGACAGACAGACACAGACGGACAGACAGACAAACAGAGAGAGAGAGAGAGAGAGAGAGAGAGAGAGAGAGAGAGAGAGAGAGAGAGAGAGAGAGAGAGAGAGAGAGAGAGAGATGAAATGAAACTTTATTTTTCAACGATAATTGATTAGGTACCTTCAATGACGAGAGAGAGAGAGAGAGAGAGAGAGAGAGAGAGAGAGAGAGAGAGAGAGAGAGAGAGAGAGAGAGAGAGAGAGAGAGAGAGAGAGAGAGAGAGGGCACCTGAGAGTTGCTAATGCCTTTAGGAAATACTGTGGACTAAAAGCTCAGTAATAGGACTGACGTGAAGTACGACTAAACATGCTCTCTAAGTGTGCAGCTTTATGGAAAGATGCATATTAGCACTGAATGGTTAAAACTGACCTTAGAACACTGCAGCTTATTTATTTTGGCGTTTAACTCATTCAGTCCCGACACACCCCAGCAAGATATGGAAAGACCATGATAGTTTAAGGGTGGTGCCAGAATAGCTTGGCGCCTATAAGCGCCAAGCTATTCTGGCACCACCCTTGAACTATCATGGTCGATCTGTCTCCTGCAATGTACTGACCTCAGAACACAGCAGCTACCGCCAATATATCAGTACACGCATTTTATGCATTCCCACTGAGCGTGTATCTCGTTACCAAAGAAACTTCAGCGGGGTGGCCAGGTATCTTGGTAATTTGAGGTAAGAGGTTACGAAAGAGGGTGTGAACCTTACAACTCGAAGCCATAAGGTCCAGAATCTCCAACCATCACACACGTTGTACCCATTTTCAGGACATTTTATTGTAATATAATGAACATTTCACAGAGCAGTCAAATGCTTCCAGCTGAGTTTAGGATCGTCTCGTAGGTATATCAGGCTAGCCTACACGCATACTAACCCATTTATCGGTATCGTCAGTTGCAGTCAAGGGGTTAAACCGATTTAGCCCTGACGCACTACAGAGGGAGATGGGTCAACCATGATAATTCAAGGGTAGTGCCAGATTAGCTTCGCGCCATCAGGCGCCAAGCTACTCTGGCACTACTCTTGAATTATCATGGTCGATTCATCTCCTGCTATTGGTACATAGTCGTCATTAGGTGACACCTTCAAAAGTTGGAAAGTGCGGCCGCAGGGCTGAATGGGTTACGCACCACCGCCTTAATGTCTTCTAATGTGATGCCGGGATTTAATGCATCTAGTCAGCCGAAAGTTATCCTTTAGAATCAGTTATTTGTTCGTTTGTTTGGATTTTATTTTTAAATAAGGGAATCATTAACTAAACGCTAGCAATTGCCGTTTAGGAAGATTCGTTCTCTCTTTCTTCCCCCCCCCCCCCCCCTCCTCCACCATTTTCCCTTGTGGAATTTTCGTTTTGTTAGAGAATAAGTTTTCTGATGCTTCTCCGTTGAGATGATCAGGCTTAAAGGGTAGTCCCTGATTAGTTTGGCGCTTAGCGCCAAACTAATCAGGGACTAACCTTTAAGCTGCATGTATCACAAGCTTATCAGACACCACCCTTAAAGCTATCGCAATCAACCCATCATTCAGTGTTGCCGCTAGAAGTATCAACAATGCTTACCGCATTACCAGAGACAAAAGACGCTGCAGTAAACAGTCTCAGGTGTTCAGGTTACTAGGCTTTGTTGTGCTAATACAGGTACAACACATACATCCTCCTTGAGGGAGGGGTGGGGCTGTTTTGCATTTGGCAGCTTTGTGCTGTGTGGCACTGTTATGAAAATAGTGCACGGCGTGGTTGGATAAGCTATATTCAGTGACAGATGCAATCCGTAATAAAGGACAAACAAACACACAATCACACGCACGCATCAGAATGCCCTTGCGGCCGACGTCTGCCCGAGGACCTTATCAGCTCATTCGATACTTAAAACTCTTTCTACCCCAGACACGCTTGGCTTGACTTCGCGAACGAAGATTTTATAGGAGTTGCCCACGACGTCTGCAGGCTTGTTCGTGGCTGCGGAGGCCAATCCGAGACAGGCAGGTTCGACCGCAGTGGCTGCAGGGGAAGGTATGGCCAGGGTTCTGAGCTGCGGCATCTCTGTTTTTTCTCCTGAGCCGCTTGTCCTTAAGGCTAGCTCTGTGAGAGTCCTCAAAGGAGACAGCTGCCTTGTAAATGGTGGAGCGCCAGGTGTCACGGTCCGCAGCAAGCGAAGACCACTGGTGGTGGTCGATTTGGCAGGCACTAAGTGACTTCTTGAGACAGTCTTTGTATCTCTTCTTTGGTGCCCCTCTGTCACGGTGTCCAGTAGCAAGCTCGCCGAACAGGGTGATCTTTGGTAGGCGATGATCCTCCATCCTGGAGACATGCCCCGCCCAGCGGAGCTGTGTCCGCAGCAGCAAAGCCTCGATGCTCCAGCAAACCCCAGACACACCACAGCAAGATAAGGATCGACCATGATAGTTAAAGGGTGATGCCAGAATAGCTTGGCGCCTATGGGCGCCAAGCTATTCTGGCATCACCCTTGAACTATCATGGTCGATCTATGTCCTGCACTAGGGTGCAGTCTTCAGAGGACAACGGCAAAATTTGGGGATTTCGTTGTTGGGGTAGAATGAGTTTAAAAAAAAAAGTCTCCTCCCTTCCCTCATCAGTCAAAGCATACGTCGGTTCGATCAAGTGTTGTCCACTGGGTCCTCACCCGACACCCTAACCTTCCCACCCCCACCTCGGCAGACGTCCCAATGCGCAAAATGCCATCAGGCCGACATCGGCCCGATGGCATTTTGCGCATTGGGATAGCAGAGGACCTTCGAGGGGTCAGTTGCATGAGTGAGCTTAGTCCTGCTCCGCTGCTGAGTGGCTGGCGCAGGAATAAGCTCACTCATGCAAATGACCTGAGCTCTCTTCTTTACGCCCGGCCTGCGCACACTGGTTGTCTCCCATGATCCGCCGGTAGGGAATCGTGGTAGACGACCAGCGTGGGACATGCATAGTGTGCGGGTACCACTAAAAAAAAAAAAAGGCAGAATATGAGCCGAGAGATATGAGGAAGGCATGCTGGCGTGATACCGGAGTCTCGCAGAACAATATACCACGTGTCAGAACCGACCTTGGGCTTGTTTGAGACAGGTAGGAGTGATTGTGTACTGAGTTCGCCAGCACTTTGAAGTCATACACATTGTTTCTTGGGCCATCGCGGGTTTCGCGTCAGTTGAAAATGGCGACAACTGACCCACGCCGACTCCGGCTACGCAAAAGCGATTGTACGGCGATTACTGATGAGAGCCGAAAACTAGCCAGACGGGACAAACAATAACTAATGACTATTTTAAATTTGAAACCTGCTAAATCAGTAACACATCAACCCTTCTTGTACGACTAGTAATTTCGCAGTGTGAGAACCATACACTAAACATTAAACGTACACTAATCGCGAAAACTGCACAAGCGATCAGTAACTTCCATCTTTTTTTTTTGCAAGAAAAAGTGGTGTTAAAAGAGTTAGTTAGGGTTTAACGCCAAGCAGGCGACTAAAGTCATCTCACAGAGGAATGTTAACCCTCTGCGTGTCGGTAGCGGTTTTAGTCGCGATGATTCCTATAGGAATTATCGCGACCAAAACCGCTACCGACACGCAAAGGGTTAAAAAAGACAGTTGCTCTCGCAAGAGAAGTTCTGAAGGCACCTGTCACCTGTCATTAAAGATCATCATTTAGGTGGCCACAGCCACAGCCACAGCCACAGTCACAGCCACAGTCACAGTCACAGCCACAGCCACAGTCACAGCCACCTGAATGATGGTCTTTAATGACAGGCGATCTCTCACAGGAGTCGACGCTCTAAACAGGTTCCGTTGTATTCGGCTTAACTCATTCAGCCCGACGGCCCATATTTCCCAAATTTTGGAGGCGTCATCTAATGACTATGCACCAGTTGCAGGAGATGGATCGACCATGATAATTCAGTCAAGGGAAGTGCCAGATTAGCTTGGCGCCGACAGGCGCCAAGCTATTCTGGCACTACCCTTGAATTATCATGGTCGACCCATCTCCTGCTGTAGGGCGTCAGGGCTAAATGGGTTAAAAATTTACAACTTTATTCGTCCATGAGAAACACTGCAGATGATTTGTCTAGCGGGTTCACACCAGTGACGTTTGGTAGTGCTAGCGTTAACTCATTCGAGACGTGCCGCATGCGGATACGCGGCATAAAGCGGCGTATCTGGATGCAACAACACGTATTGAAGGTGTTAACACTTATATGTTGCTTTCAATGTTACTTGCACAGGTTCTTCAGTTTTAAAGCCGCTCTGTTTATTTCTGTTTCAGATCTGGGCAAGGTAACGACCACGTCACGGGTTTGAAGTTCAGGAACAACAGCGGCTGAGTCTGTGGGCACGGAAGTGACGTCACAGACAACATGGCGGAAGGCCGGTGCGCACAATGTGCGCGTTATTTCCTCATCATTTTCAACTTTATTTTCTGGGTAAGAAATCAGACTGAACGTCTCAGTTTCGAAACACTTATTAAACGTTAGGTGCCAGTGGTTTTTATTTTTTTCAGTATTTTTTTTTATAGAAACGTTTTGTGAAAATAGCAACTGCTTCTGCAGTATACGCTTTGTGTACTTTTTAAAAGTTAATTCGAGGATTGAACTGAACACTGATCAATTCAGACGCACTGCTGCTGTGTCAGTTGATTTACCGGGGCATTTCAACGGACAAGCTATAGGGCAAGCCGGACTTTTCCCTGATATCTTCACTTCTGTAACCCTTTGGCTGTCAGTAACACTTTTAGTCGCGGTGATGATTCCTGTAGGAGTCACCCCGACTAAAAGCGTTACTGACAGTCAAAGGGTTAGCCAATTAAATCCTGAGGCTGAAAATTGCCACGTGTGTGTATTGTCTTGTGAGGGTTGCTTTAAAATTAGGAGATAGATCAAAACGTTTTAGTTCAAAGGTGGTGTCTGAATAGCTTGGCGCCTCTGGACGCCAAGCTATTTTGGCTCTACCCTTGAACTATTTTAAGCCAAATGTATTCCTACAATAGTGTATCAGGATGGATAAGATTAACAGAAGTTTCCCTCATTTATGGAAGCAACTTTGATTGTCCGTTCCTTTCACTTCCTAGTGCATAGAGGACCTCGGGCCGACGTCGGCCGCCGTTGGCCCACGCACGCACGCCCGCGCGCGGGCTGACGGCCTTTTGCGCATTGTGTTGGTATCGAAATCAGTCGTCGTTGGCCTGACAATGCAAGAAAGTAAATCTTTCTCTGATTTAAAGAATGGTTGCTAGTACATAATTATGACTTAAGGTAAGGGGTGTTTGCATATATCAGCGCGACAGCGACGCGAAAGCGGTAGCGACAGTGACAGGAATCGAGAATATACAAATAAAGAGTGTTTCCATATGCGCGACGCGACTGCGATGCGACAGGCCAGCGGCCCTGACAAACTTTTATCGCATCATGGAGCGATTCAACGATGATTCCGCCGCGATTTCGCTGTGAAGGAAGCATGGATTTCAGCATGTGACAACAAATTGCAACAATTCTAAACAACTTAAATTAGGGGGGGAGGGGGGCGGGGGGGGGGGGGGGGCGGGGGGGGGGGGAGGGGGGGGGGCGGGGGGAGGGGGGGCACGATGCCGCCTGTCGCGCCGCTATATGGAAGCACGAAAAAGCAAATTTCCGCCTGCTGCTTAGCTTTTTTCCCTGCCTATCGTGCGGCTGTTGCATGGCTATGGCTATATGAAAACACATAGTCCTTACTTTGATCGCTGTAAATCAGTACCGCAATTTTCTTAACCTTCATTAGTGATATTTTTTTTCTTTTTAGATCTCAGGGGGAGTGATCATGGGGACGGGTATATTCCTGCTGGCGTCAGACGAGGTGGAGGCGTCCCTGTCCGCCATGATCGACATGAACATTCCACTGGAGTTTGTCTACACCGCGGCCTGTATAATGATCGGCGTGGGCTCCTTCGTCTTCTTTGTCGGTTTCTGTGGCTGTTGCGGCGCCATGCGGGAGAGCGCCATCATGCTGGGCATTGTGAGTATGGAGAAGTGTTCTGGTCTGTGATTTTGAACCTTACGGCTGCACACGTAATTATAAAATCCAGACCCAAAATGTGACCCACCGTAAAATCCCCCACAAATCCCAAAGAAAGAAACACGCTTAAAAAGGCGAAGTAATGAACTAGACCTTTCTAAGCGCGTTTCTTCCTTTGTTGGGATTTTGAGGACCGGGGTGGCTCAAATGACAGAGCGTCGGACCCTTTATCGTAAGGTCGTGGGCTCAGTTGAACTCCGGTTGGGTCAAAATTTGTCAGACCCTTCAGAACTACCCTTATGGCGGCAAGCTAATCTGGCACTTCCTTTGAATTATCATGGTCGACACGTCTCCTGCTGTAGGGCGTCGGGGCTAAATGGGTTAACTATCTCAATAGCTTGTCATGTCTATCTATCTATCTATCTATCTATCTATCTATCTATCTATCTATCTATCTATCTATCTATCTATCTATCTATCTATCTATCTATCTATCTATCTATCTATCTATCTATCTATCTATCTATCTATCTATCTATCTATCTATCTATCTATCTCTATCCCGTCTTGCCGACCGTTGGGGCACCACTGATGACTTGGCAACCAGCTCCCTCCATTCCTCTCTGTTCTCTGCCATTCTCAGCGTATCGCCCAGCTTCAGTCCTGTCCACTCTGAGATATTGTCCTCCCATCTTTTCCTCTGTCTTCCTCTCCTTCGTCCTCCTTGCGCAGTGCCTTGCAGGATTGTTTTGGCAAGCCCTGCTGAACGCGTGACATGCCCATACCACTTCAGTTTGCGTTTTCTCACAATGGCTAACAAGTCTTCATAGGGCCCGATGGCTTGCCTGATTCTGCTTCCCACTTCCTCGTTTGTGATGTGATCTCTGTATGAGATGCCAAGCAGCCTTCGAAAACAGCTCATTTCAGTGGCTTGTATCCTCCTTTCAAGGTCTGCTGTGAGGGTCCATGACTCGCAGGCATACAAGAACACTGAGATGACTAAGGAGCGCATCAGTCTGATCTTGGAGCAGAGTGTGATGTTTCTGTCCTTCCATATGGTCTTCAATCTTGTCAGTGCTGTTGTTGTCTGCGCAATCCTGGACAGTATTTCTGGTTTTGATCCCTCATCTGTCACAACGGCTCTTAAGTATTTGAATTTCTTAACTGTTTCCAGTTTTTGGCCTCCAACCATGATTTCAGTGTCAATGCCACTGGCGTTATTGGTCATCAGTTTGGTCTTCTCTGCACTGATTTCCATCCCATATGCAATGGCTGTACTATCCAGCTTTTCCACCAGCTGAGCTAGCTTCTTCTCTGTTCCTGCAAGGCCATCAATGTCGTCCGCAAAGCGCAAGTTCGTGATTGTTCTGCCTCCAATACTGACAGTTCCTTCATGATCTTTCAGAGCGTCCGTCATGATTCTTTCCAGGAGGATGTTGAAAAGAGTAGGTGAGAGCAAGCAGCCTTGTCTGACTCCAACTATAGTCCTAAACCAGTTTCCTATTTTGCCGTTGAAGCAGACTGCGCTAGTGGCCTTGTTGTAGAGGTTTGCTATGACTTTGATCAGGTTGGCATTGATGTTGTCTAGCTTCCTGGTGGACCAAAGGGTTGCATGCCACACCCTGTCAAACGCTTTCTTGAAATCCACAAAGACATGATAGAGGTCCTGCTCGTGCTGGAGGTATCTCTCACATAGATCTCTGAGGTTGAAGATCTGCTCAGTTGTGCTGCGCCCTGGTCTGAAGCCTGCCTGTTCCTCAGCTATGATTTCCTCTGCCTGTGGCTTCAGCCTGTTCAGTAGGATCTTGTCATGTAGCCAAATCATAAAGGCCAAAAATGTTCAAATGGAAATCATTAGACTATGTCACTCTCTGGCTTTTAACCCTTTGGGAACCGCTACCGACACACAAAGCGTTAACAAAATATTCTTTTCAAAGATCTCCAAAGAAAATCTTTCTCCTTGGCGCATCCTAAACCTTCGTCTTGGTTACGCTCAGTTGTGAAGTTTACCACTGTCTGTCTGTCAGTCTTTGCCTATACATTTCCAACGCTGTTGTTATGTTTTTATCCTGTTTCTATCAGCGGATGCCTCGGGTGTTTAGATGTATATCATTTGATGACGGCGCACTATGTAGACTAAATTGCAAGACTTGCATAATGAGTAAAGATAACCAGAGACGGGTAACAACAATAATAATAATAATAATAATAATAATAATAATAATAATAATATATTATGATGGTGATGCTGCGGATGCTGCTGCTGATGATTATAATAATATAATGATGATGACATTAATAATTTATTATTATTATTATTATTATTATTATTAGTAGTAGTAGCATTTCTTTTCGATTCACTCGCTGCAGAATAATAATAATAATAATAATAATAATACTGATGATGATGATGATGATGGTGATGATGATGAGCATTCTTTTTCGATTCACCCGTCACAGACAGGCGCCGATTATTTGCTATTTTCGCTTTTTGTGTCGCGTTTCCCGTTTTGTCCTGTATGTGTCGGATGCTTTGACACTATCAGTGTCGGGATCTTTTGTGTTTTTGCCTTTGAAGCCGGCACTTTGAGCCTGACACAGTAGCGCCTGTTTTGAACAAGCACCTTTTTTGCCAGAAAAATAAGGTCCTAAAAGACGGATGCTCGCTAAAGAGAAGTCCTGAATGGCAAAAGGCGTCACCTGTCACTAACGCCACCAGTCCAGAGTACAGCAGAACACGTTTCGAGCGACTACCCTTCGAGAGATCACCTGTCGCTAACGACCATCATTTAGATGGCTGTAGCTGTGACTGTGGCGGTAGCCACGTCAATGATGGTCGTTAGTGGCAGGTGATCTCTCATAAGAGTGGTCGCTCAAAACAGGTTTTACTGTGCTCTTTTTTTTTCATTTTTTTTTTCATTTGTTCATTTATTCATTTATTTATTTACTTAGTTATGTATCGTCTGTGTGCGCTTTTGAGACTGCTTTAAAACTCATTCTACCCCAACACCGAAATCCCAAAATTTCGCCGTTGTCCTCTGAAGACTGCATTGCAGTGCAGGACACAGATCGACCATGATAGTTCAAGGGTGATGCCAGAATAGCTTGGCGCCTATGGGCGCCAAGCTATTCTGGCATCACCCTTGAACTATCATGGTCGATCCTTATTTTGCTGTGGTGTGTCTGGGGTAGAATGAGTTAATGACTTTTGCTTCATTTTGTGTGTGCAGTATATCGGTTGTATGGTGGTGGTGATGCTGGGAGAATTATCAGCAGGAATCTACGTAGCAGTGGAGAAAGGAAACGTGAGTACACAATCATACCTAGGGTAAAAAAATAAAAACATACTATTAAAAAAAAAAAAAAAAGAAGAACGCAGTAATGACTCGTACGTTACAAAACAGGGCTAGTTAGTTCGTTCGGGTTTAACGTCCACAGCACCGAGGTGATCATGGACGGCCCTGACGGGCGGGTGATGGGGGACAGGGAAATCTATTGCCTATGGAGTACGACCTGAACACTGATCAACTCAGGCGCA
>BTPG01000006.1:62419789-62514789 GCA_036245525.1 Semisulcospira habei
GCTTAACTCATTCAGCCCGACGGCCGTATTTCCCAAATTTTGGAGGCGTCATGTAACGACTATGCACCAGTTGCAGGAGATGGATCGACCATGATAATTCAAGGGTAGTGCCAGATAGGAGATGGATCGACCATGATGATTATTCAAGGGTAGTGCCAGATTAGCTTGGCGCCTGTCCAGGAGATGGATCGACCATGATAATTCAAGGGTAGTGCCAGATAGGAGATGGATTGACCATGATAATTCAAGGGTAGTGCCAAATTAGCTTGGCGCCAAGCTAATCTGGCACTACCCTTGAATTATCATGGTCGACCCATCTCCTGCTGTAGTGCGTCAGGGCTGAATGAGTTAACGTCTTTGGTCCACCACGAAGATGATTTCAAACACGGGGC
The DNA here is from genome assembly GCA_036245525.1 of Semisulcospira habei. NCBI lineage: Eukaryota > Metazoa > Mollusca > Gastropoda > Semisulcospiridae > Semisulcospira > Semisulcospira habei. The sequence continues at coordinate 62,420,182 of BTPG01000006.1, forward strand.
ACCGAATAGAGTCTGAAGAAATGTTGACCCTACCTGGACTCGAACCCGGGACCTTTCGGACGAGAGTCGAACGCTCTACCACCGAGCCACCCAGCTCCCCACCATTCGGGGAAAAAAAGAGTACTTAACCTGATTTCGACAGAAACTGAAGACCTCGCTGTGTCAAAATAACCCTGTGCCTGTCGGTAGCGCTTTTTGTCAGTCGAGGTCCGTCAGAAATCACCTCGACAAAAAGCGCTCCCGGCAATGAGCCACAGAGATACAACACTGAAGGTCCTGACAAATCAGCCATACACGTTACGCCTGCACTCATCGTGTCCAGTGAGCAAAATATGATCGTACTTGATGTCTGCCGCAGCTTGTCCACACACAGAAATACGTGCGCGGCCGGGTGGACCGTCAGCCCGATGGCTTTCAGCTTAAAGACTGGGGCGGGTTTGCCGAATTAACGGCGTAGGATCCCCCATCTGCGATTATCTACATCTGCGTGCCTGCAGGCAGGAACCATTGCGGCTACTGACGCGAAACGCTGTCAAATCTGGTTATGGCCGCACTACATCACGTTGCATATTGCGCAACTGATGAGCTGAACATTACCGTAAAAATGTGCTGCCGGGTCTGTCCGTGAATTTGGACGTTGCGGCGATTTGTGTGCAGGTCTGTGATTTTGGATCTTACGGATTGGCAGCCGTAAGGTCCAAAATCGCAGACCAACAAGACCAGCTCGCAAAAAGTTACCAGTACCAGGTGGGCAGAGTTATTCTAACCTGGTTCCCAGTTGTGAAGGTCACACCCCTGGCAAAAGCTGCGGAATTCATCGAATGGTGTTTCTATACACTGTGGCCGCGCGCGTCATCCCGCTGTAACATCCTGAATTGGATGTACGGTTGGCGCCGATCTCGGTAAGCAGAAGATGTAGATTAGTCGGAGAGCTTAGGGGTTTAGGGGCTCAAGAAAATCAATATCTTTTGCAGATCGGAATTCAAGAGCTGTAATAAGCACATCCAATGAATGGGTTCAGTTGACAAATATACTGAGTTTGAATTGATGGATATCGTTGACGTTGATGTTACTGTTGTTAGTGTGGTTGTGTGGATTTTTGAGCTGAACATTTCCAGGATCACCCAGCAGACTGGGAGGATTGCGTATATGGCTGCTTTTGATTACCCCACTATCTTGGGGTCCACACTCCGATAAAAGAGGATATTAGAGTGTGTGGCTGCTTTTAGTTACCACTCGCCACCCCCCCCTCCCCATCCCTCGCCCCCCTCCCATCCCCCTCATGTTGGTGGCCACACTCCGACTCAGAGGACTGTAGATAGCATGTGTGACTGCTTTTCATACTCCACCATGTTACTATTGTTAGTAAAGACACTGGACTCCGACTTCAGAGATGCTATCCTTGTCAGAGACTGAAAGTTGTCATGCTGGGAGCTGACTGTGGCTCAAGAAAATCCCCACTGAACATTGGTGTAATAACAGTCCCTGTAGCCTCAGTGGTTTTGGCTGAAGTCAGCTGATGACAGCAGCCTTTACCAGAGGCAGAATTTATGGACATACATAAGACTAAGACTTTCTGTGATTCTGCGCATTACAGCTTAACGCCTTTACTCCCAAGAAAAAGTGAACACTACTCAACTGCAAGAGACATAGATCTTCATGAGCCCCCGCAGATGCGGGGGCTCATGAAGATCTATGCTTCTTACTGGCACCACTTTGTATCCATGTTTACTCTTAGGGCGACTGGCCCGGGCTCTTTGGCGTTGAATTTACACAAAGATTTCCGGCAGAAAAACAATTTGCATCCACTGGCGGTGAAGGGTTGAAGCTAACGCCTACTACTACGAGGACGACGATGCTGGCGATAATCTGATGAGTCATTTTATGAATGTATTTTATTGTATTGTTATTTATTGAGTTTACTGCTGTGCAGATAGAGGATACTATACGAGGAGATCTGTCCAACTCTGTCAAGAACTACACTGGTCTCGGCAACTCTACCATCGACTTTGTACAAGTCAAGGTAAACCTTCTGCTCCAGGAACCAGTTGCATAAGCGAGCTTAGTCCTGCACCAGGCACTAAGCAAGGTGCGCCGCTATAGCGGCGCACCTTGCTTAGTGGCTGGTGCAGGACTAAGCTCGCTCATGCAACTGGCCCCTGAGTCAGTCCATCTTCAAATACTTCTGCACTGTACATGTACAGAGGACGGCCGTACGCAGTTCAGCTCGGCCGCGGCATTGGCCTGCGGCGTATTCCGATTCAGAGTCCTCATAAGCTTCGCTAGATGTTTGCTGTTTCTGTGATTTTGGACCTTACGGCTTCCAACAGTAAGTTCCAAAATCACAGAACAGCAGACGACTAGCGACGCTAAGGAGGACTGAGTATATCTTGGCTCTCACAGTGGAATAAAACTGAAACCAAAAAGGTCACTGTGGCAGAATTGATTGATTGATTGTACATTGCTTAACGTCCCGACAGCAACAAGACTTTCTCAGGACATGCCTGCACTGCTTGTGAAAAAAAAACTAAACAGAATATTGAATGCATGTCGCCAGCCGGTCCAATACGTTAATTAAACCAACAACATGGGGCCTAAATAAAGCTAAGACCATTTAGCAACACACATCCAATACCAAGAGCTACAGGCAGTGCAGACAGTAGGGAGAGTTTTAAAAAGGCAAATACAGGTGAATGGACCAAGGGTAGACAGAAACACATGCCCCAGAATAGAGGGGAAAACCCACCCTGTGGGGCTGACCAGGGTGACCCTGGGAACTAAAAAGTAGTTAACCTCACCCAAGTCCCCCAGGGCAGGCCCGGGTGGGGGACTGTGGCAGGAAGTCGTAGAGGGCATTGAAACAATGGACACAAAACACCTTATCAGCCAAACCTGTAATCAAAGTGGTTTCCTCCCATTAGCTTGTGGCTAATTTCGGGCGAGTCAAGTTGAATCTTTCGGTAGCCCAGTTATCTATCTATCTATCTATATCCCGTAGTCTTGCCGACCACTGGGGCACCACTGATGACTTGGCAACCAGCTCCCTCCATTCCTCTCTGTTCTCTGCCATTCTTAGCGTATCGCCCAGCTTCAGTCCTGTCCACTCTGAGATATTGTCCTCCCATCTTTTCCTCTCCTTCGTCCTCCTTGCACCGTGCCTTTCAGGATTGTTTTGGCGAGCCCTGCTGAATGCATGACATGGATTGCCCATACCACTTCAGTTTGCGTTTTTTTCACAATGGCTAATAGTTCTTCATAGGGCCCGATGGCTTGCCTGATTCTGCTTCCCACTTCCTCGTTCGTGATGTGATCTCTGTATGAAATGCCAAGCAGCCTTCGAAAATATCTCATTTCAGTGGCTTGTATCCTCCTTTCAAGGTCTGCTGTGAGGGTCTGTTCTTTGTCATTGTCATCATACTCATGTAACAAATGATCTTTTACACTAACATGATAGAAAGATATTACGTCCATGTTTACTATGAGAAAAATGGAAACTGTCTCGGTTTTTGACTCCACAGGGCATTTATCCACTGACCTGTACCAAGGTATCTGATTCGAATGCGGATAATTTTTTTACCTGAGACAATGCCAAAGTCAATAGCAGGTCAAACTTAGCACGGACTTTATACGTTCCGTGGATTAATCCAGGCCGCTCCACCTGCAAAAGGTGTATATTCTCAAGAGCCCTTGCAGCCGGATGCGCTCATGAGAATTATGTCTCTTGCAGGTGGAGGGTATGCCTCAATGGCATCTAATTAAAGGTCAGTATTTATGCGGCATTAACAGTACGACTGCTACGAGGACGTATGACAGTTAGTCTCCAAACTCGAGTTTGCACTGCCGTGAACCTAAAGGGAGCATGAGCATCGCGCTATTCTACGGCTATTCTACGCCGCAGTGCCGGGACGGTCGTCGAATCGCACGTGTTGACAGCCATGGGTGTTTTGTTTTGGGCTCGGTTGATTGATTGTACATTGCTTAACGTCCCGACAGCAACAAGGCTTTCTCAGGACGTGCCAGCACTGCTTGTGAAAAAAAAAAAAAAAAAAAAAACAGAATATTGAATGTATGTCGCCAGCCGGCCCACTACGTTAAATAAACCTACAACATAAAGCTAAAACCATTTGGCAACACACATCCAATATCAAGAGCTACAGGCAGTGCAGTGGTCGCGATTTCATCCCGGCTGCGTAAACATAGCAGCATAGAGGCAACACTAGCCACCAAGATACATACAGTACATTTAGCTTCTCACAAGCCCCCGCACTCTGCGCGGAACTCATGAAGATCTATGCCTCTTGGGGAGTTTTGTCTTTGGTTATGGGCGAACATTGCTAGGCAGTGAATGCCATCCGTCTGATGTAAAAACCAAAATATATTTATCCTCGTGAAAGTATGCGGTAATGGTGGATTGAATGTTTCTTGATAGGTTCATTTGTCTCTGTGCACATCAGACGGCACAGAGAACCTTCTGCCATACCATCTGACGGCAGTTCCGATGAAAGCGACCTTCAAGACTGGGCAAAGCCTTGTACTGTCCCCAGCCCTCAACCAAATAATAGCCCTACCCAAGCCCATTTTAGTATATAAAATTATTTTTAATTTGTAACCTGGCTTTTAAATTTCTGCCCGTATATGTGCCTCAGCAGATCCAAGTATATTCCGTAGTGAACCCGAATCTGTCTTTACCAGAACGATAGAGGGCGGGAAAGTGTGTTTATTTATATGGTCATTGATGTACGGTTACTGAAAAACAAAAGAAACGGCTGAAACTCACTGCAAACCACAAAGCGCATCTCCCTCCCCCTCCCCCACTCGGCCTGGAAATTAAAATTGTGTGAACTGAAAAAGCAAAACTTAGGCACAGATTCTCATGGGTCACGATCCTATAACTTGCATGACGGACTCCTGTGGATCTATGCCTTTTCTCATCAGTAGAAAGGGCCACTATCACACTGAATAAGATACACTAACTGATACGCACCTTCTGTCAGTCTGGAATAAACATAGATCTTCATGGCGCCCGCAGATGCGAAAGCTCATGAGAATCGTGCCTCTTGCCTGGCTCTATCATTATGCTGGTCCTTACATACAAGAAGCTACGCGAGCTGGTTCACTGACTGCCTTCCATTGTGTAATAGACGCGTTGACAGCAATTATAAACAAACCGCTCTGCTGAAAAAAGGGGACAGAAACAGAATAGCTCGAGCTCACATTCCATCGAATTAAAATGATTAGGCTTTTTGGAGTCCAAGTTAGAACTGTGTCAGTATATATTTTAAATTTGTAACCTGGCTTTTAAATTTCTGAGTTTTCAGAATTATAATTATGTGCCTCCGCAGATTCAAGTATATTCCGTAGTGAACCCGACTGTCTTTACCAGAACAAAAGAAGGGGGGGGGGGGTGTTCATTTATAATATGGTCATTGATGTACGGTTACTGAAAAACAAAAGAAACGGCTGAAACTCACTGAAACCACAATAGCCCATCTCGCTCCCTTTCCCCCACTCAGCCTGGAAATTAAAATTGTGTGAACAGGAATAAGCAAAACTTAGGCACAGATTCTCATGGGTCACGGTCCTGTAACTTGCGCGGCGGACGCTTGAGGATCTATGCCTTTTCTCATCTGTAGAAAGGACCACTATCACACTGTCCGAGATACACTCAATGATAAACACCTCCTGTCTGGAATAAACATAGATCCTCATGGCGCCCGCAGATGCGAAAGCAAATGAGAATCCTGCCTCTTGCCTGCCTCTATCATTATGCTGGTCCTTACATTGCTTCTTGTATGTATTACATACAAGAAGCTGCGCGAGCTGATTCAGTGACTGCCTTCCATAGTGTATTAGACGCGATGACAGCAATTATAAACAAACCGCTCTGCTGGAAAAAGGGGACCGAAACCGAGAAGAGCGCGCGCTCACATTCCATCGAATCAAAATGATTAGGCTTTTCCGAGTCTGAGTTAGACCTGTATGAGGCTTGGCGATCCAGCGCCGGAAACGGCTTTTTAAACTTTTTAAAAATATTTTTTTTACAGTTCTTACTATAAAGGGGCGCAACCTACTGTCTGTCCCTACTATAATGGGGTCTTACTGTCTCTCCTTACTGACCTACTGATATGACGTGATTCTGACTTTCGAATAACTCCCACTACTGCAGGAGATGGGTCGACTGATAATTCAAGGATAGTGACACTGAGATGGCGCCTGATGGCGCCAGGCTAATCTGGCACTACCCTCGACTGAATTATTATGGTAGATCCATCTCCTGCAACTGGTACGTAGTGGTTGGATGGCACCTCCAAAAGTTGTGAAATGCGTCCTTGGGGTTAAATGGGTTAATTATAATTGCATGATCATTCATGTGTGTGCAGTTCCAATGTTGCGGGGCAGACAACTACACCGATTATCAGCGGAGTTACTGGTTCATGGAGCAGACGTCATTTGCTAGGGTAAGTCTGAAAGTTCAAAAAAAGTCTTTTCGTTGTTATAATATTAGTAGCACCTCTACTAAAATAGCCTGTTGTTGGACAAGAAATTGTGGAGACGGCCTAACTAGCCTCTTAGCTTTAACTAGAACGTCAGTTAAGGTCATAGTACTGACATGCACTGTGATTTCAAATCCATGAAAATGCTTTCGGCCGGTGACTTTTGCGCCTTCCCTAAGGTCCCAGTCCTTCATTAGAAAAATGCCTACCCTGCCCCAGCTTTCCTAACATTCGTTATTATCGTTTAAAGTAGGTAAGTATGCATTCGTATAATAACGAATGTTAGCAGGGCTTGGGCAGGGTAGGCAGTGTATCTAGTGAAGGGCTTGGGCAGGGTAGGCAGTGTATCTAGTGAAGGGCTTGGGCAGGGTAGGCAGTGTATCTAGTGAAGGGCTTGGGCAGGGTAGGCAGTGTATCTAGTGAAGGGCCGGCTTGGGCAGGGTAGGCAGTGTATCTAGTGAAGGGCTTGGGCAGGGTAGGCAGTGTATCTAGTGAAGGGCTTGGACCCTAGGGAACGTAAAGAATCATTTCTAAAGCATTTTCATGGATTTGAAATCGCAGTGCATGTGAGTGCTTTGACCATAAAAGAAGATGCGGCAGAAGAGACTCTTAATTAGACAGAACTGACGTTCTAGTTAAAACGGTCGAGTGACAAGTCCCTTCCAAGAATTTTATTTTTCAATTTGATTTTATTATATACGCCCATCTCTGCTTCCAGGCCTTTGTGCCTGTGACGTGTTGCGCAGGGATGGGAAAGGACGCGGCGACCTACAAAGCCAACAACTTTATCACGTGCAACTCCGAGGCGCAGGCCACGTCACAAGCGTGGGACACTTTTGAGGAGCTGCATCCGCGGGTACGTGATTCTGTCGACTTTAACTCCGACTTTAGCCCAGCCGCTGCAGGGGGCATAGATCCCCATGAGCCTCCGCAGTTGCGGGAGCTCGAGGATCTATGCCTCTTGCTGAACCCACATTGTGTCCATGTTCCGCTTCGAACGGATGGATTTTCAGACAGATAATCTGCGCCCTTTTCTGGAGTTTCTACCTCCGCCCCCTTCCCCCCACACCCCCGACAAAGTACCACCCCCGCACCCCTCCCCCCCAAATCCCCGCCAACACCCTCCGGCCCCCTCTCTCTTTGATTTTTCGGCCATAGGTGATAAGGTCCCTCCCACTACCACCACTACCTTCGTTTGTTGTTTCGACCTATGGTGTGATTACATGTCTTCACGCCCACGCCCCCTCCCTTCCCCACCCCCAACGAAAAGGTCCTTCACGTCCACCACCACCCCCACCACCACCCCCACCCCCAACCCTCCACAAAGCCCGAAAGACTAGCTCACATATTTTTTGTTACAGGGTTGCTACAACTCTATGGTGGAGTTAAATGTCCACCGCCCCCCGCCCCCTCCCTCCCCCACCCCAAAGAAAAGGTCCTCCACAAAGCCCTAAAGACTAGCTCACATATTATCTATTACAGGGTTGCTACAACTCTCTCCTGGAATGGATCGACGATCAGAGTGTAACGCTGATAGCGGTAGGAGTGGGCATCGGTATTATAGAGGTAAGTCATAGTCGGTCAGTCGAGTGATGATTATGTACTAGTCAGCTAAGTCGGACCATAATCTCCAGATCGGTTTAACCCATTTAACCCCCACGGACGCATTTCCCAAATTTTGGAGGTGTTACCTAACGACAATGTACCAGTTGCAGGGGATGGATTGACTATGATAATTCAAGGGTAGTGCCAGATTAGATTGGCACTAAACTGGCACTGGATGGATTGACTATGACAATTCAAGGGCAGTACCAGATTAGCTTGGCGCCCTTAAATTATCATGGTCAATCCATCTCCTGCTGCAGGGCGTCGGGGCTAAATGGGTTAAAGCTCTTGTTAAGCCTCTCAGTATGTGATGGTCTGTGATTTTGGACCTTCGCCGTAAAATCCAAAATCACAGACCGGCACACACGGTTTTAAAATTCAACTGAGTTCTTCTGTAACAATGTAAGAATTACGATTACACAGTAGTAATAAGGAAAAGAACTTGGCACCATAAACCCGACATGCTGAAGACACACATGCCGGTTAGTTCAGTTTAGCATGTCCTCAGCGTGGCACAGTTGCAGTGCAGTGTTCAGGTCGTACTCCATAGGCAATAGCTGTCCTTGTTCCCCCCCCCCCCCCCCCCTTCCGTTAGGGCCGTCCATTATCACTCCGGTGTCGTGGATGTTAAACCCCGAATTAACCAACCAACACTGAGCTGTCTTTTCAATTCACTGACGGACGGTGTTACTTCAAGTGTCTGGTTTGTTGTTCAGCTGGGGAGGGTTAACTTTGACTCCTTCCAAGTGCAAGAAAGATATTAGATGCAGCAAGTAAAAGGTCCTCGGGTCGGCATCAGCCTGAGTTGACTGAAACAAAGCAAGGCGACGTCGGCCTGGCCGAGGATCTTTTACTTACTGCATCTAATGAGATCTTTCGTGCACTTGCACGGAGTCAAAGTTAACCCTCCCACCTGAACAACAAAAAAGGCTGAGTTGCCAAGCCAGGCTAATTCTCAACACTTAACCCATTACATCCTGAGGCTGATTAAAAAAAAAATGCTTGTCCTATGAAGGCTACATTACAGATTACAAGATAGATCCATAGTGAAATTTATTTCAAGCAATAGTGTATCAAGATCAAAAGGGTTACACGATCATCATCCACCCTTCACCTACTGCCTTCCATAGTTAACCCTTTTAACTCCAAGGTCCCATTTCTTAAATTTTGGAGGTGATGCCTAACGACTATGTACCAGTTGCAGGAGATGGCTTGACCATAATTCAAGGGCACTACCCTTGAATTATCATGGTCAAGCCATCTCCTGATGTAGGGATCCGGGGCTGAAAGGTTAAACATCACATTTTTGACGTGTCGCATTCAGCCGGGTTTGCGGCAATCCCGCGTATTTACGGATGCAGCACGACTGAAATGTGTTACGAAAGTACATGTACATTACTGGGTGTGAATGAACTGATATTATTTCTTATTCTTTGTTGCAGATATTCGGAATAATATTCGCCGTGTGGCTGTGTCGGAACAGGACTGAATACTACGACTGATCCCGACCAAGACAGGATTCATAAATTCGACGCGTGCCGCGTACGGATAAGCGGCGTAATGCTGCGTATTCGTATGCGGCACATCTCGAATGATCTAATTAACAACACGGTATGATTACGCAAAGCGGAGTTAGAAGGGGTTGAGTGGGGAGAGGGGGCGGGGGGGGGGGGAGGGAGGCTGGGAATTGGTGGAGGAGGGGGGGGGGGGTCGAGGTTGTGGGGTCGGAGGATCATAGGGGTGGTGCTTTGAGAATCTGACATCAAGAAAACTCGTCATCGGTGAGCATATCATCCTCGGGCCGACGTTTGACGTTTGAGATATATAGTGCGCGGGCCTGCTGTGGTCGACGTGGGTTCGAGGACCTTGGCTTGCTGGATGTGTGTACCTCAATGCCGTATGTGTGGATATAAGACCGGCGCGTTGGGCACACTGCCCATCCCCGATCACTTTGTGCCAGTGGGACATCAAAATGGAGTAACGAACGGATAGAGCACACTGCTCAGATCACTTGTCCGTAACAAGGTCCTGGCGAGTTAAAGTGGCACAGCTGCAGTGCAGCCGAACTGATCAGTGTTCAGGTAGGTAGGTTAGTTTGGGTTTAACGTCCACGATACGGCCGAAGTGATAATAGACGGCCCTGACGGGCGGGTTATTGGGACAGGGAAATCTATTACCTATGGCGGAGTACGACCTGAACACTGATCAACTCAGGCGCACTCCAACTGTGCCACTTTGATTTACCAGAACCTTTCAACGAACATGCTATTGAACAAGCCCATCTTTTCCCCCTGATTGCGAGTCCAACTGCCGGGGCGGGACGGGGATTCGAACTCACGACCCGGCGATTCCCTTCGCTCTCCTGCTCCGACGCTTAACCGCCTGAGCTAATTCGGACTCGTAGTGTTCAGGTCGTACACCATTGGTAATAGCTGTCCCTGTCCCCCCATTACCCGCCCGTTTGGGCCGTCCATTATCACTCCGGTGCCGCGGGCGTTAAACCCCGAACTAACAACAACAGCACACTGTCTCGGGCCCTCGACTGATTCCGATGGTCGGTTGCGTGAGTGAGCTTAGTCCTGCGCAAACCACAAAGCTATCGCTATTGCGGAGCACCTTGCTTAGTGGCTGGCGCAAGAACTAAGCTCGTTCATGCAACTGGCCCCGGGTACCCGGCGCTGATCAGCGGTAACGAACCAAATAGGAGACAACATTGCTGGTGGGGGGGGGGGGGGAGGGGGCCGAGGGGCTTGAAGTGTGTACGGGGGTGGGGTGAGAGGGGTAGAGGTGGGGAATTGAAGGTGTGTGGAAAACTGAGAAAGGCATGCAGTGCGGTGAGATGGTCCGGACTCACGGGAGTGTATTTTTGCTAATGTGGACAGTCCAGTTGAATCGACTGGCGGGATGGCAGAATAGGGAGGATGAGGGGGGGGGGGGGGGAGTGGGTGTCAGTGGTCTGTCAAAATGTGTGTGTGTGCGTGCCCATCATAGGTATTCAGCCTAAGTCAGTCAGTGTGCGTCTGCGCGCGTGTAGTGTGCCTGTGTGGTGCGTGCCTGCCGGTCTGCCGTAGCGGTGCGTGCAGTGTGTGCGTGTGTGTGTGCGCGTGCGTACGTGTGTGTGTGCGTGTGTGCTTGAGTGCGTTCGTGTGTGTGTGTGTGTGGCCGGTGTGTGTGCCGGGCGCGCTCGCTCGAGAGAGAGAGAAAGAGAGAGAGAGAGTCAACGGTCTGTGTAGACCAGTACATGATTACCGACTACACGAAGTAGAGACCTCGACCTTTTTTACTCGGCTGTATGCCGGTTTTCCTTTGGTTTCTTGTACATGTTTACCAGCTCAGTAAAGAGATTTTGTGTGTCTCGGCATTTATCTTTCTTCATCGTTTTCACTGAAAGTACTATGACAAAACGATTTAACCGCGCATTGAGTCGAGACGTGCCGCATCGGAGCTGATACGCTGCATGATGTATCATGTGTTCAGTCAAGGAGCCCCGCATTAATAGCTGCAGAGGTGTGTAGCGTTGCCGCCTGCAAAGCAATACGGCACTAAGTTTTGCAGCTATTGATGTGGGTCGCCTTGAATGAGTTAACCCATTTAGCCTCAGGCGCCAAGCTAATCTGGCACTACCCTTGAATTAACAAGGTCAATCCACCTCCTGCAACTGATATACATATCGTTCAGTAACACTTCCAAAATGTGGGAAAAGCCACCCGTGGGGCTAAAAGGGTTAACACAGACACAGGTTTATTTGGCAGTTCATGATCATGCAATAGAAAATAAAAAATAAAGCCAAGAAAGCAAGTGTTACATCGTTCTTCACAGATGACGGAGCTGTGCGCGGCCTAGATAGCCTACTGAACACGGCCGATTTCCAACACTGTATGCACTCACCTTTCCGCCGCAGTCTTTGTTCTTTTCTTTTTTTTGTTTGTTTAATTTTTTTTGTTACGCTGAATAATAATTCTTTTGTCTATAATACAGTTCATAATACAATCTACATGGTAATTTTCGTTTGCAGTTAGTGTTTGGCACTTCTAAGTCATTGCTTATCACCCATTTATTGGCATTTGACCCTCAGGCCGTATTTTCCAAATTTTGGAGGTCGGCGTTATCTAACGACTGAGACCATGTACCATTTACAGGAGATGAATCGTTCCTGAGAATTGAAGGGTAGTTCCAGATTAGTTGGCGCCTGGTGGCTGGCACCATCCTTCAATTATCATGAACGATCCATCTCCTGCTGTTGTGCGTCGGGGCTAAATGGGTTAAACCTTTCACTGCCACTGACGAAGATCGCAGTTAAGGGGTTACTAATATTTGTGCTGTTTTGGAGTGTACTGTTTGACCGAGTGCAAATCTAGCGATTTGGAGTGAAGTTTTGCAGTTTAAATATGACTGTGTGCACATTTATTTGTTTTGACTTTGATTTTGCAAGCCCTCATAGCTTACTAATTTGCCAGGTCTTTGAAACTGGCTTTTCTGTTGAAATGATTCGTTTGCGATTTGTTTGAAGTATTTCACGGAAGTGAGATTTGTACTTTTAAGTTGCATATTGTTTGTAATAAAACATGTGACTCCACTACCGATTAAATTTCTGTTAGGCATGGGTTTGTTTGATGTGGCATATCATGCAAGCCGTTTTGAACTTTCTGTTAGGCATGGGTTTGTTTGATGTGGCATATCATGCAAGCCGTTTTGAACATTACACTCATTAGGAAAACTGCACCAGTCTACAATAGACCCAGTTTTGAGCAACAATATAATTTTTTTTTTACCGATAAAAAGTGGTCGTAAAAGACATGTGCTCTCTCAGGAGGTCTTTTGTTGCAGGGCAAAAATGTCACCCGTCATCAAAGACCATCATTTAGGTCGCTGTAGCCACCTAAATGATGGTCTTTAATGATAGGCGATCTCTACTACGGTTGGTCGCGCAAAACAGGTTTTAGTGCACATAGTCCTGCAGACGGTCCATTTTTGACACTTTTTCGACACTGTGATTGGTCAGCACTTAAGTTACTTCTCGGGTTACATCATGGTGTATAGTCCTCTGATGCCGATTATAAGACCTCCGCGGCTTCGGCGCGTCGGTCTGATAATCATCTTCATCGGACTACAATACCACGATGAAACCCAAGAAGTAACCCAACACAGACGGTTCAATACGCAATAACAGTGAGGCTGCCGACTTCATAATGATGTAAGCATTGCTACAGTGTAATACCTAGGAAATTCACTCAGCGCTTGACAAACACACAAACAAACATCTACACAGACTGACTTTTCCCCTTTGGCACCAAAATGACTTCAACAACCACAAAGCATCAGAGAAAGACAGAGGCATGTATACATGTAGTTGTAGAACTATGAGGTAAATGACACTCCTCATACCTCTTTGCGTGACCACCCTCTTATGAGAGATTACCTGCCATTAATGACCATCATTTCACTGGCTGCAGCAACCAAAATCTATCTATTCTATCTATCTATCCCGTAGTCTTGCCGACCGTTGGGGCACCTCTGATGACTTGGCAACCAGCTCCCTCGATTCTACTGTTCTCTGCCATTCTTAGTGTGTCGCTCAGCTTCAGTCCTGTCCACTCTGAGATATTGTCCTCCTATCTTTTTATCCGCCTTCCTTTCCTTCGCCCTCCTTGCACAGTGCCTTGCAGGATTGTCTTGGCAAGCCCTGCTGATCGCGTGACATGCCCATACTTCAGTTTGCGTTTTTTTCACAATGGCTAATAGGTCTTCATAGGGTCCGATGCCTTGCCTGATTCTGCTTCCTACTTCCTCATTCGTGATGTGATCTCTGTACGAAATGCCAAGCAGCCTTTGAAAGTTGCAACCAAAATAATGCCCTTTAATGACAGACGACACTTTTATCAACAAGTTCAAGACTTTTGTTCACAGCACCTGTCTCCCGAGACCAGTTTTTTTTTTTTTTTTTTTTTAAATAAATAGGGATGGTTAATCAAAACCAGTTCTGTTGTAAATACCTAGGAGGTATCACTCGATACTGAACAAACGCACACACACAAATTAGCTCCCCTTACTTTTTCCTTACGTCAACAAAGTAGACTGCATATTACAATGACAAACAAAAGCATCATAGAAAGGGAGATGAATAGACACTGAAAGCATAAAGTGAATGACACTCCCCACACTACATCATTCAGTGAGAGTGGTTGTTTTTCTCTCCCAAGAACATTTTTTTTGTGTGCAAATATTGTACTTTACATCAGTAACATAGAACATGTACATGGATGTGAAAATTTACTATGTATAATATTGTTTGTGATTTTTAATTTAGATAGCCCAAGAAATCTGTGTGAAGCATGTCGTGTTTCTTACTCAACTTCCATGTGCATCTGCACACTGGTTGTCTGCCTCGAGTGCTGCACTGATACAGCGCTGCAATCGAGGGAGACTCCCAGTGTGGAGTATAAGTAGCCAGTAGTACTGAACAGTACCAATGGCTGCATGCACAAGGGAGTTCATACAAACAGCACATCGGTGAATGTGTGCATGAATGAAAAAAAAACCTGCATGAATGTAACATTTAAACCGTTTGAAAATGAGGTGTAAAAATAAAGCGAAGTTTAGTTTTTCTTTCTTCACTAGTTTTGTCTTCTTTGAGACGTAAACATATTTGTAGGTAAAAAGGGAGCGAGAGTGTGTGTGTTCATACATGTGTGTGCGCATGTGTGCTCATACGTGTGAATGTGTGTGTGTGTGCTTGCATGCATGTGTGTGTGTGTAAAGTGACTGAGCTGATACGCACATACACACACAAAAAACTGACCAAAAAATCTCTATTTTAACTTTGCTTTAATTAATGTGCAATCTGGACACAACTTCATAATATTTTTATTTAAAAATATCAAATAGCATACTTAGCACTTTGCACAGCCTTGAGCACGCCAATAAGAGATTATTCAGAAAATGAAAAAAATGTAGAAAATGCAAAAACAGATCATCTATGTTTGTTCAAGGGTGGCGACAGAATAGCTTGGCGCCAGGCACTAAGCTATTCTGGCACCACCTTTGAACTATCATGGCTAATTTATATCTTACTGTCGTGTGTCAGAGCTGACAAGGTTAAATACTAATTACTATATACTTAATGAGACTCATTACTCTACTGGCAAGTCAGGCTGTCGGATTCGGGATTCCATCTCTGAATTTTGAGTGTGTTTCTTGAGCATGTTCATCACTTGGTTGTCATATTCCGCCGGTGTTGGCTTATTGCCTGAAAATAATAATAATAATATATGATCAATGCAGTACGCCCAAACAAAAGGCTCAAAGCATCATGTGCATCAAGATTATCTAAGATATTCTAACTACACAAAAATAAAAAGATGAATACAGGGTAAGATACAGAATACAAATAACTGCATCCACCAGTATCCAGACACATGCACACAATATTGAAATAATGTAATTAAGAAATTGAGACGATATATATGGAATGAAAAAAGGCTACATCAATCCATTTTAAAGTGCAGCTTGAAAAATGTGCTTTCATCTTGCCCTGAAATGGCCAGTGATGCATGACGGATCATAAATAAATATAAATGCATAACAAACATCAAAGGATTACAGAAACACTTAGACAAACATTACTGACCAATGAAATACATTTCTATTCACACTGCAAATGTGCTTGGCTTTTAATAAAAATATTTTTTTGTTTTTAAAAAGTCATAGTGAAACAACAACAGATGGAAAATATATTTCTAAACAAAAAATATGGAAACAGATGAGACAGATGGTTAAATCATAACTTAATTAAAGGAATGAACAAACTGAGGAAAGGCAGGACTAGGAAGAAATACAATGTATGCGACCATACGGGGATGATATGGACAGATAGATGGATCGATGGGCTGGTGGGTGGGTTGGTGTATGGGTGGGAGGATGAATAACAGCTGGGTAGGAGGGTTGGGTGCATGGGATGGATGGATGGATGGATGGATGGGTGGATGGGTGGGTGGGTGGGTGGGTGGATGGATGGATGGATGGATGGATGGATGGATGGATAAATGGATGAAGCTCTAGACAAATGGAGGAATTGTGGGCAACTGAGTAAGCTGGTGGATGGATGGATGGCAAGACACCTAAAAGATACATTACAAAGTAAAATAGGTAAAAGCACTGTCCGTGGACAGAAGTGTGCATGATCAATCAATGATCATAGATCTAGTTTGGTCAAAGCACAAAAAAAAAAAAAAAAAAAAAAAATGGGAAAGAGGGAGTGCGCTAAGAAAGTGACTGGAAGCAATGCATATATGGAAGCCCCTCGAAGGGGGGGTGTATCACATATCATCCCACTGTTCCAGCCCCTTGGTGCATGGAAATTTAAATCTAGGTCCCCCAACATATAGACAGATGAACAGACAGGTGAAGTCATATGGTGGGTGGATGGATAGACAGCCAGAAGGGCAAACTAAGCTGGATGGACAAATGGATGAGTTGGATTGAAAATTGCCATTAAGTACCTGTCATCCAATAGTAGATTTCCCAGTCGTTAGTGGGTTTGTTGATCAGGGTATCATACATCTTGAGTTGTTCAACATTCAGATTGTCAAGGAACTTGCAAGCGAAAGAGCTGCAATGTGTAAACAAAAATTATCAGGATGAAGGAAAACTCTTAATCACCATGTCAATGTCACAGAAAACACACCCTGGCTAAAATTAGGAAAACTAAAAAAGAACAACAAAAACCTGAAAAGAATAAACTATAGTCAACTTCACTAATATAAATAATAACTATAGCAGATTTGATGAAATTCGAATATTTCTCAGAGGTTCAAAACACACTGTTAGCGTGTTACTCTGTTCATATCAATCACACTGGTTATAATAACAAGAACATGTTAATCCTTGCACAGTTAGCAATTACCTCAACAACAAGCCATTTTCGAGCATTCCTCTTTTCCTACTCTGGTAGAGAAGTCTGGATCTCATCAGCTCAATGTCTTCTCCAACACGTTCCTTGTATGATGGCAGTGGGGGCTCCGTGTCTTTTGTGATAAGTGGTGGCTCAGATGAATATGTACATCGCAAAATATGACATCTGGATTCCTGCGAAACCTTAGGAAAAGATAAAAAGTGTTTATTTAAAAAAAAAAAAAAAAACACTTCATCTAAGAAATGAAGAAGAAATTATTATATAACTGGAAAAGGAATAGAACAGGCAACAAACATACTGGTGTTTTTATTTTCTGTGTATAATGCATGATATATAACAGATGTCAAAACTATTGCAATGAACGGTGAAAAAGCAGACATATTATCAGCTGCATTTTTAACCTACAGCGATTATAATGAATCGGCAAGGACTGCACTTCAGAAACGACACATATTAATTTATTATGCACATGAACATTCAGTAGCAGACGACACACAACAAGTTTTGCCACGCATGTTTATGCAACATTTTTTAAATGCATGCAAATATAATTATTACGACCCACGAAGTCGAGTATATAAGAGAAACCACTGCTTATTAACATGAATAATCAACCAAAGCAACTGACTTTCCAACAAAGACAAAAATGGATTACTTACAGCGCCTTTAGCGAGGTGAGAAAGGACACGAAATCTTGCCAGCGCCATTTTGTCCTTGGTTCGAGTAATGACGAGTTGCGTCCTTTAGATACTAAACTTAGAGTCGTCCCCCTTCCAGAACATTTTTGGACTATGGACCAGCAGAGGGCAGCCAACTATCTTAGCAGCCAGCAGAGAGCAGCCAACAATCTTAGCAGCCAAAGTATGATATACCGATCATGACAAAATACCAAAAATAGGCAATTCGCCAAGGGACGTAATCACGGGACACCGAGATAAGTGATGGACGACATAGGGCCATATAAAACAGTTACAAATGTGTTTAGGAAGCATTTCCATATTTATAAATGATGGGCATTAGAGGGCACAACGCATAGTTTTGCCATAAGACAGTATTGTCTGAAGCCCCCCCTACACTGTCTGAGAAGCAGCGTGGAGGTCAGTCTTTACGCCATTTTTGGTCTCTAAACCTATGACGAACGGCATAAGGCCATATAAAACAGATATGAATGTGTTCCGGATGCATTTCTATATTCATAAATTATATGCATTAGAAGGCACAACGCATAGTTTTACCATAAGACATTATTGTCTAAAGCCCCCCTACACTGTCTGAGAAGCAGCTTGGAGGCCAGTTTCTACATCATTGTTGTCTCTAAATGCAAAATGGTCGGCATAGCACCATATTAAACCTATAAAAATGTGTTCAGGAAGCATTTCCATATTCACAAATGTTAGGCATTAGAGGGCACAACGCATAGTTTTGCCATAAGACAGTATTGTCTGAAACCTTTGACACTGTCTGAGAAGCAGCTTGGAGGCCAGTCCTTACGCCATGTTTGGTCTCTTAACCTATGACGGACGGCATAGGGCCAAATAAAGCAGTTATGAATGTGTTCCGGATGCATTTCTAAATTCATAAATGATAGGCATTAGAGGGCACAACGCATAGTTTTGCCATAAGACAGTATTGTCTGAAACCCCCTACACTGTCTGAGAAGCAGCTTGGAGGCAGTCCGTAAGCCATTTTTGCTTTCTTAACCTATGACGGACGGCATAGAAACATATAAAACAGGTATGAATGTGTTCCGGATGCATTTCTATATTTATAAATGATAGGCATTAAAGGGCACAAAGCATAGTTTTGCCATAAGACAGTATTGTCTGAAGCCCCTTACACTGACTGAAAAACAGCTTGGAGTCCAATCCGTACGCCATTTTTGGTCTCTAAATCTATGACGGACGGCATAGGGCCACATAAAACAGTTATAAATGTGTTTAGAAAGCATCTTCATATTTATAAATGATAGGCATTAGAGGGCACAACGCATAGTTTTGCCATAAGACAGTATTGTCTGAAAACTCCAACACTGTCTGAGAAGATGCTTTGAGTCCAGTCCGTACGCCACTTTTAGTCTCTAAATCTATGACGGACGGCATAGGGCCACATAAAACAGTTACGAATGTGTTTAGAAAGCATTTTCATATTTATAAATTATAGGCATTATAGGGCACAAGGCATAGTTTTGCCATAAGACAGTATTGTCTGAAGCCCCCTTAAACTGTCCGAGAAGCAGACTGGAGGGCAATCCGTACGCAATTTTTGGTCTCTTAACCTATGACAGACGGCATAGGGCCATATAAAACAGTTATGAATGTGGTACGGATTCATTTCTATATTCATAAATGATAGGCATTAGAGGGCACAACGCATAGTTTTGCCATAAGACAGTATTGCCTGAAGCCCACTACACTGTCTGAGAAGCAGCTTAGAGTCCAGTCCATACGCCATTTTTGGTCTCTAAATCTATGACGGACGGCATAGGGCCATATAAAACAGTTATGAATGTGTTTCGGATGCATTTCTATATTCATAAATGATAGGCATTATATGGCACAACGCATAGTTTTGACATAAGACAGTATTGTCTGAAGCCCCACGACACTGTCTGAGAAGCAGCTTGGAGTCCAGTCCAAACGCCATCTTTGGTCTCTAAATCTATGACGGACGGCATAGGGCCACATAAAACAGTTATGAATGTGTTTAGAAATCATTTCCATATTCATAAATGATAGGTATTAGAGGGCACAAAACATAGTTTTGCCATAAGACAGTATTGTCTGAACCCCCCTACACTGTCTAAGAAGCTGCTTGGAGTTAAATCCGAACGATATTCTGGGTCTCTAAATCTATGACGGACGGCATAGGGCCATATAAAACAGTAATGAATGTGTTCCGGATGCATTTCTATATTCATAAATGATAGGCATTAGAGGGCACAACGCATAGTTTTGCCATAAGACAGTATTGTCTGAAACCCCCTACACTGTCTGAGAAGCAGCTTGGAGGCAGTCCGTACACCATTTTTGCTTTCCTAACCTATGACGGACGGCATAGAAACATATCAAACAGGTATGAATGTGTTCCGGATGCATTTCTATATTTATAAATGATAGGCATTAAAGGGCACAAAGCATAGTTTTGCCATAAGACAGTATTGTCTGAAGCCCCTTACACTGACTGAAAAACAGCTTGGAGTCCAATCCGTACGCCATTTTTGGTCTCTAAATCTATGACGGATGGCATAGGGCCACATAAAACAGTTATAAATGTGTTTAGAAAGCATTTTCATATTTATAAATGATAGGCATTAGAGGGCACAACGCATAGTTTTGCCATAAGACAGTATTGTCTGAAGCCCCACTACACTGTCCGAGAAGAAGATTGGAGGGCAATCCGTACGCAATTTTTGCTCTCTTAACCTATGACGGACGGCATAGGGCCATATAAAACAGTTATGAATGTGGTACAGATTCATTTCTCTATTCATAAATAATAGGCATTAGAGGGCACAACGCATAGTTTTGCCATAAGATAGTATTGTCTGAAGCCCACTACACTGTCTGAGAAGCATCTTAGAGTCCAGTCCGGACGCCATTTTTGGTCTCTAAATCTATGACGGACGGCATAGGGCCATATAAAACAGTTATGAATGTGTTAGGATGCATTTCTATATTCATAAATGATAGGCATTATATGGCACAACGCATAGTTTTGCCATAAGACAGTATTGTCTAAAGCCCCACGACACTGTCTGAGAAGTAGCTTGGAGTCCAGTCCGAACGCCATCTTTGGTCTCTAAATCTATGACGGACGGCATAGGGCCACATAAAACAGTTATGAATGTTTTTAGAAATCATTTCCATATTCATAAATGATAGGCATTAGAGGGCACAACGCATAGTTTTGCCATAAGACAGTATTGTCTGAAGCCCCCCTACACTGTCTGAGAAGCAGCTTCGAGTCCAGTCCGTACGCCATTTTGGTCTCTAAATCTATGACGGACGGCATAGGGCCACATAAAACAGTTATATATGTGTTTAGAAAGCATTTCCATATTTATAAATGATAGGTATTAGAGGGCAAAAAGCATAGTTTTGCCATAAGACAGTATTGTCTGAAGCCCCCCTACACTGTCGGAGAAGCAGCTTGGAGTCCTGTCCATTCGCCATTTTTGGTCTCTAAATATATGATGGACGGCATAGCGCCATATTAAACCGATACAAATGTGTTACGGATGCAATTCTACATTCATAAATGATAGACATTAGAGGGTACAACGCATAGTTTTGCCATAAGACAGTATTGTCTGAAGCCCCCCTACACTGTCTGAGAAGCAGCTTCGAGTCCAGTCCGTACGCCATTTTGGTCTCTAAATCTATGATGGACGGCATAGGGCCACATAAAACAGTTATATATGTGTTTAGAAAGCATTTTCATATTTATAAATGATAGGCATTAGAGGGCACAACGCATAGTTTTGCCATAAGACAGTATTGTCTGAAGCCCCACTACACTGTCCGAGAAGCAGATTGGAGGGCAATCCGTACGCAATTTTTGGTCTCTTAACCTATGACGGACGGCATAGGGCCATATAAAACAGTTGTGAATGTGGTACGGATTCATTTCTCTATTCATAAATGATAGGCATTAGAGGGCACAACGCATAGTTTTGCCATAAGACAGTATTGTCTGAAGCCCACTACACTGTCTGAGAAGCATCTTAGAGTCCAGTCCGGACGCCATTTTTGGTCTCTAAATCTATGACGGACGGCATAGGGCCATATAAAACAGTTATAAATGTGTTAGGATGCATTTCTATATTCATAAATGATAGGCATTATATGTCACAACGCATAGTTTTGCCATAAGACAGTATTGTCTGAAGCCCCACGACACTGTCTGAGAAGCAGCTTGGAGTCCAGTCCGAACGCCATCTTTGGTCTCTAAATCTGTGACGGACGGCATAGGGCCACATAAAACAGCTATGAATGTTTTTAGAAATCATTTCCATATTCATAAATGATAGGCATTAGAGGGCACAACGCATAGTTTTGCCATAAGACAGTATTGTCTGAAGCCCCCCTACACTGTCTGAGAAGCAGCTTCGAGTCCAGTCCGTACGCCATTTTGGTCTCTAAATCTATGACGGACGGCATAGGGCCACATAAAACAGTTATATATGTGTTTAGAAAGCATTTCCATATTTATAAATGATAGGTATTAGAGGGCACAAAGCATAGTTTTGCCATTAGACAGTATTGTCTGAAGCCCCCCTACACTGTCGGAGAAGCAGCTTGGAGTCCTGTCCATACGCCATTTTTGGTCTCTAAATATATGATGGACGGCATAGCGCCATATTAAACCGATACAAATGTGTTACGGATGCAATTCTACATTCATAAATGATAGACATTAGAGGGCACAACGCATAGTTTTGCCATAAGACAGTATTGTCTGAAGCCCCCCTACACTGTCTGAGAAGCAGCTTCGAGTCCAGTCCGTACGCCATTTTGGTCTCTAAATCTATGACGGACGGCATAATGCCACATAAAACAGTTATATATGTGTTTAGAACGCATTTCCATATTTATAAATGATAGGCATTAGAGGGCACAAAGCATAGTTTTGCCATAAGACAGTATTGTCTGAAGCCCCCCTAAACTGTCTGAGAAGCAGCTTCGAGTCCAGTCCGTACGCCATTTTGGTCTCTAAATCTATGACGGACGGCATAGGGCCACATAAAACAGTTATATATGTGTTTAGAAAGCATTTCCATATTTATAAATGATAGGCATTAGAGGGCACAACGCATAGTTTTGCCATAAGACAGTATTGTTTGAAGCCCCGCTACACTGTCGGAGAAGCAGCTTGGAGGCCTGTCCATACGCCATTTTTGGTCTCTAAATATAAGATGGACGGCATAGCGCCATATTCAACCGATACAAATGTGTTACGGACGTAGTTCTACAATCATAAATGATAGGCATTAGAGGGCACAACGCATAGTTTTGCCACAAGACAGTATTGTCTAAAGCCCCCCTACACTGTCTGAGAAGCAGCTTGGAGTCCAGTTCGTACGCCATTTTGGTCTCTAAATCTATGACGGACGGCATAGCGCCATATTAAACCGATAGAAATGTGTTCCGGATGCATTTCTATATTCATAAATGATAGGCATTAGAGGGCACAACGCATAGTTTTGCCATAAGACAGTATTGTCTGAAGCCCCCCTACACTGTCTGAGAAGCAGCTTCGAGTCCAGTCCGTACGCCATTTTGGTCTCTAAATCTATGACGGACGGCATAGGGCCACATAAAACAGTTATATATGTGTTTAGAAAGCATTTCCATATTTATAAATGATAGGCATTAGAGGGCACAAACCATAGTTTTGCCATAAGACAGTATTGTCTGAAACCCCCCTACACTGTCGGAGAAGCAGCTTGGAGGCCTGTCCATACGCCATTTTTGGTCTCTAAATATATGATGGACGGCATAGCGCCATATTAAACCGTAAGAAATGTGTTACGGATGCATTTCTATATTAATAAATGATAGGCATTAGAGGGCACAACGAATAGTTTTGCCATAAGACAGTATTGTCTGAAGCCCCCCTGCACTGTCCGAGAAGCAGTTTGGAGGCCTGTCCGTACTCCATTTTTGGTCTCTAAATATAAGATGGACGGCATAGCGCCATATTAAACCGATACAAATGTGTTACGGACGTAATTCTACAATCATAAATGATAGGCATTAGAGGGCACAAAGCATAGTTTTGCCATAAGACAGTATTGTCTAAACCCCCTACACTGTCTGAGAAGCAGCTTGGAGTTAAATCCGAACGATATTCTGGGTCTCTAAATCTATGACGGACGGCATAGGGCCATATAAAACAGTTATGATTGTGTTCCGGATGCATTTCTATATTCATAAATGATAGGCATTAGAGGGCACAACGCATAGTTCTGCCACAAGACAGTATTGTTTGAAGCCTCCTACACTGTTTGAGAAGCAGCTTAAAGTCCAGTCCTAGATCCATTTTTGGTCTCCAAATCTATGACGGACGGCATAGAGCCACATAAAACAGTTATGCATGCGTTTAGAAAGCATGTCCATATTTAAAAATGATAGGCATTAGAGGGCACAACGCATAGTTTTGCCATAAGACAGTATTGTCTGAAACCCCCCTACACTGTCTGAGAAGCAGCTTGGAGGCAGTCCGTACGCCATTTTTGCTTTCTTAACCTATGACGGAAGGCATAGAAACATATAAAACAGGTATGAATGTGTTCCGGATGCATTTCTATATTTATAAATGATAGGCATTAAAGGGCACAAAGCATAGTTTTGCCATAAGACAGTATTGTCTGAAGCCCCTTACACTGACTGAAAAACAGCTTGGAGTCCAATCTGTACGCCATTTTTGGTCTCTAAATCTATGACGGACAGCATAGGGCCACATAAAACAGTTATAAATGAGTATAGAAAGAATCTTCATATTTATAAATGATAGGCATTAGAGGGCACAACGCATAGTTTTGCCATAAGACAGTATTGTCTGAAACCCACTACACTCAGAAGATGCTTTGAGTCCAGTCCGTACGCCATTTTTAATCTCTAAATTTATGACGGACGGCATAGGGCCACATAATACAGTTATGAATGTGTTTAGAAAGCATTTTCATATTTATAAATTATAGGCATTAGAGGGCACAAGGCATAGTTTTGCCATAAGACAGTATTGTCTGAAGCCCTTGACACTGTCTGAGAAGCAGCTTGGAGGCCAGTCCTTACGCCATTTTTGGTCTCTTAACCTATGACGGACGGCATAGGGCCAAATAAAACAGTTATGAATGTGTTCCGGATGCATTTCTATATTTATAAATGATAGGCATTAAAGGGCACAAAGCATAGTTTTGCCATAAGACAGTATTGTCTGAAGCCCCTTACACTGACTGAAAAGCAGCTTGGAGTCCAATCCGTACGCCATTTTTGGTCTCTAAATCTATGACGAACGGCATAGGGCCACATAAAACAGTTATAAATGTGTTTAGAAAGCATTTTCATATTTATAAATGATAGATATTAGAGGGCACAACGTATAGTTTTGCCATAAGACAGTATTGTCTGAAACCCCCTACACTGTCTGAGAAGATGCTTTGAGTCCAGTCCGTAGGCCATTTTTGTTCTCTAAATCTATGACGGACGGCATAGGGCCACATAAAACAGTTATGAATGTGTTTAGAAAGCATTTTCATATTTATAAATGATAGGCATTAGAGGGTACAATGCATAGTTTTTTTCCATAAGACAGTATTGTCTGAAACCCCCCTACACAGTCTGAAAAGCAGTTTGGAGGCCAGTATATACGCCATTTTCGGTCTCTTAAGCTATGACGGACGGCATAGGGCCATATAAAACCGATACAAATGTGATCGGGAAGAATTTTCATATTCATAAATGATAGGCATTAGAGGGCACAATGCATAGTTTTGCCATAAGACAGTATTGTCTGAAGCCCCACTATACTGCCTGAGAAGCAGGTTGGAGTCCAGCCCGAACACCATTTTGGTCTCTAAATGTACGATGGACGGAATAGCGCCATATAAAACCTATACAAATGTGTTCAGGAAGCATTTCCATATTCATATATGATAGACATTAGAGGGCACATCGCATAGTTTTGCCATAAGACAGTATTGTCTGAAGCCCCCATACACTGTCTGAGAAGCAATTTGGGGGTCTGTCCGTTCGCCATTTTTGGTCTCTTAAGCTATGACGGACGGCATAGGGCCATATAAAACAGTTATGAATGTGTTCCGGATGCATTTCTATATTCATAAATGATAGGCAGTAGAGGGCACAATGCCTAGTTTTGCCATAAGACTGTATTGTCTGAAGCCCCCTTACACTCTCTGAGAAGCAGCTTGGAGGCCAGTTTGTACGCCATTTCTGGTCTTTAACTCTATGACGGACATAATAGGGCCACATAAAACAGTTATAAATGTGTTTAGAAAGCATTTCCATGTTATAAATAATAGGTATTAGAGGGCACAACGCATAGTTTTGCCATAAGACAGTATTGTCTGAAGCCCCACGACACTGTCTGAGAAGAAGCTTGGAGTCCAGTCCGAACGCAATCTTTGTGCCCTCTAATGCCAATCATTTATGAATATAGAAATGCATCCGGAACACATGCATAACTGTTTTATTTGGCCCTATGCCGTCCGTCATAGGTTAAGAGACCAAAAATGGCGTAAGGACTGGCCTCCAAGCTGCTTCTCAGACAGTGTCAAGGGCTTCAGACAATACTGTCTTATGGCAAAACTATGTGTTGTGCCTTCTAATGCCTATCATTTATGAATGTAGAATTGCATCCGTAACACATTTGTATCGGTTTAATATGGCGCTATGCCGTCCATCATATATTTAGAGACCAAAAAGGGCGTACGGACAGGCCTCCAAGCTGCTTCTCCGACAGTTTAGGGGGGCTTCAGACAATACTGTCTTATGGCAAAACTATGCTTTGTGCCCTCTAATGCCTATCATTTATAAATATGGAAATGCTTTCTTAACACATTCATAACTGTTTTATGTGGCCCTATGCCGTCCGTCATAGATTTAGAGACCAAAATGGCGTACGGACTGGACTCAAGCTGCTTCTCAGACAGTGTAGTGGGGCTTCAGACAAAACTGTCTTATGGCAAAACTGTGCGTTGTGCCCTCTATTGCCTATTATTTATGAATATAGAAATTCATCAGGAACACATTTGTATCGGTTTAATATGGCGCTATGCCGTCCATCATACATTTAGAGACCATAAATGGCGTACGGACAGGCCTCCAAGCTGCTTCTCCGACAGTGTAGGGGGGCTTCAGACAATACTGTCTTATGGCAAAACTATGCGTTGTGCCCTCTAATGTCTATCATTTATAAATATAGAAATGAATCCGGAACACATTTGTATCGGTTTAATATGGCGCTATGCCGTCCGTCATAGATTAAGAGACCAAAATGGCGTACGAACTGGTCTCCAAGCTGCTTCTCAGACAGAGTAGGGGGGCTTCAGACAATACTGTCTTATTGCAAAACGATGTCTTGTGCCCTCTAATGCCTATCATTTATGAATATAGAAATACATCCGTAACACATTTCTTACGGTTTAATATGGCGCTATGTCGACCATCATATATTTAGAGACCAAAAATGGCGTATGGACAGGCCTCTAAGCTGCTTCTCCGACAGTGTAGGGGGGCTTCAGACAATACTGTCTTATTGCAAAACGATGTCTTGTGCCATCTAATGCCTATCATTTATGAATGTAGAATAGCATCCGTAACACATTTGTATCGGTTTAATATGGCGCTATGCCGTCCATCATATATTTAGAGACCAAAAATGGCGTACGGACAGGCCTCTAAGCTGCTTCTCCGACAGTGTAGGGGGGGTTCAGACAATACTGTCTTATGGCGAAACTATGCTTTGTGCCCTCTAATGCCTATCATTGATAAATATGGAAATGCATTCTAAACACATTCATAACTGTTTTATATGGCCCTATGTCGTCCGTCATAGGTTAAGAGACCACAAATGGCGTACAGACAGGCCTCCAATCTGCTTCTCAGTCAGTGTAGGGGGGCTTGAGACAATACTGTCTTATGGCAAAACGATGTATTGTGCCCTCTAATGCCTATCATTTATGAATATAGAAGTGCATCCGTAACACATTTCTTACGGTTTAATATGGCGCTATGCCGTCCATCATACATTAAGAGACCAAAAATGGCGTAGGAATTGGCTCCAAATCTGCTTCTCGGACAGTGTAGGGGGGCTTCAGACAATACTGTCTTATGGCAAAACTATGCCTGGTGCCCTCTAATGCTTATCCTTTATGAATATAGAATTGCATCCGGAACACATTTGTATCGGTTTAATATGGCGCTATGCCGTCCATCATACATTTAGAGACCAAAAATGGCGTACGGACACGCCTCTAAGCAGCTTCTCCGACAGTGTATGGGAGCTTCGGACAATACTGTCTTATGGCAAAACTATGCGTTGTGCCCTCTAATGCCTATCATTGATAAATATGGAAATGCATTCTAAACACATTCATAACTGTTTTATATGGCCCTATGCCGTCCGTCATAGATTTAGAGACCAAAATGGCGTACGGATAGGCCTCCAAGCTGCTTCTCGGACAGTGTAGGGGGGCTTCAGACAATACTGTCTTATGGCAAAACTATGCGTTGTGCCCTCTAATGCCTATCATTTATGAATGTAGAATTGCATCCGTAACACATTTGTATCGGTTTAATATGGCGCTATGCCGTCCATCATATATGTAGATACCAAAAATGGCGTATGGACAGGCCTCTAAGCTGCTTCTCCGACAGTGTAGAGGGGCTTCAGACAACACTGTCTTATGGCAAAACTATGCTTTGTGCCCTCTAATGCCTATCATTTATAAATATGGAAATGCTTTCTAAACACATATATAACTGTTTTATGTGGCACTATGCCGTCCGTCATAGATTTAGAGACCAAAATGGCGTGCGGACTGGACTCGAAACTGCTTCTCAGACAGTGTAGGGGGGCTTCAGACAATACTGTCTTATGGCAAAACTATGCGTTGTGCCCTCTAATGCCTATCATTTATGAAAGTCGATTTACATCCGTAACACATTTGTATCGGTTTAATATGGCGCTATGCCGTCCATCATATATTTAGAGACCAAAAATGGAGTATGAACAGGCCTCCAAGCTGCTTCTCCGACAGTGTAGGGGGGCTTCAGACAATACTGTCTTATGGCAAAACTATGCGTTGTGCCCTCTAATGCCTATCATTTATGAATGTAGAATTGCATCCGTAACACATTTGTATCGGTTTAATATGGCACTATGCCGTCCATCATATATTTAGAGACCAAAAATGGCGTATGGACAGGCCTCCAAGCTGGTTCTCGGACAGTGTAGGGGGGCTTCAGACAATACTGTCTTATGGCAAAACTATGCTTTGTGCCCTATAATGTCTATCATTTATAAATATGGAAATGCTTTCTAAACACATATATAACTGTTTTATGTGTCCCTATGCCGTCCGTCATAGATTTAGAGATCAAAATTGCGTACGGACTGGACTTGAAGCTGCTTCTCAGACAGTGTAGGGGGGCTTCAGACAATACTGTCTTATGGCAAAACTATGCCTTGTGCCCTCTAATGTCTATCATTTATGAATATAGAAATGCATCCGGAACACATTTGTATCGGTTTAATATGGCGCTATGCCGTCCGTCATAGATTTAGAGACCAAAATGGCATACAAACTGGACTCTAAGCTGCTTCTCAGACAGTGTAGGGGGGCTTCAGACAATACTGTCTTATGGCAAAACTATGCGTTGTGCCCTCTAATGCCTATCATTTATGAATGTAGAAATGGATCCGTAACACATTTTTATCGGTTTAATATGGCGCTATGCCGTCCATCATATATTTAGAGACCAAAAATGGCATATGGACAGGCCTCCAAGCTGCTTCTCCGACAGTGTAGGGGGGCTTCAGACAATACTGTCTTATGGCAAAACTATGCTTTGTGCCCTCTAATGCCTAGCATTTATAAATATGGAAATGCTTTCTAAACACATATATAACTGTTTTATGTGGCCCTATACCGTCCGTCATAGATTTAGAGACTAAAATGACGTACGGACTGGACTCGAAGCTGCTTCTCAGACAGTGTAGGTGGGCTTCAGACAATACTGTCTTATGGCAAAACTATGCGTTGTGCCCTCTAATGCCTATCATTTATGAATATGGAAATGCATCCGGAACACATTTGTATCGGTTTAATATGGCGCTATGCCGTCCGTCATAGATTTAGAGACCAAAATGGCGTACGAACTGGACTCCAAGCTGCTTCTCAGACAGTGTAGGGGGGGCTTCAGACAATACTGTCTTATGGCAAAACTATGCGTTGTGCCTTCTAATGCCTATCATTTATGATTGTAGAATTACGTCCGTAACACATTTGTATCGGTTTAATGTGGCGCTATGCCGTCCGTCTTATATTTAGAGACCAAAAAATGGAGTACGGACAGGCCTCCAAGCTGCTTCTCGGACAGTGCAGGGGGGCTTCAGACAGTACTGTCTTATGGCAAAACTATGCGTTGTGCCCTCTAATGCCTATCATTTATGAATATAGAAATGAATCCGTAACACATTTCTTACGGTTTAATATGGCGCTATGCCGTCCATCATATATATAGAGACCAAAAATCGCGTACGGACAGGCCTCGAAGCTGCTTCTCCGACAGAGTAGGGGGGCTTCAGACAATACTGTCTTATGGCAAAACTATGCTTTGTGCCCTCTAATGCCTATCATTTATAAATATGGAAATGCTTTCTAAACACATACATAACTGTTTTATGTGGCACTTTGCCGTCCGTCATAGATTTAGATACCAAAATGGCGTATGGACTGGACTCCAAGCTGCATCTCAGACAGTATAGGGGGGCTTCAGACAATACTGTCTTATGGCAAAACTATGCGTTGTGCCCTCTAATGTCTATCATTTATGAATGTAGAATTGCATCCGTAACACATTTGTATCGGTTTAATATGGCGCTATGCCGTCCATCATATATTTAGAGACCAAAAATGACGTATGGACTCGCCTCCAAGCTGCTTCTCCGACAGTGTAGGGGGGCTTCAGACAATACTGTCTTATGGCAAAACTATGCTTTGTGCCCTCTAATGCCTATCATTTATAAATATGGAAATGCTTTCTAAACACATATATAGCTGTTTTATGTGGCCCTATGCCGTCCGTCATAGATTGAGAGACCAAAATGGCGTACGGACTGGACTCAAAGCTGCTTCTCAGACAGTGTAGGTGGGCTTCAGACAATACTCTCTTATGGCAAAACTATGCGTTGTGCCCTCAAATGCCTATCATTTATGAATATAGAAATGCATCCGGAACACATTTGTATCGGTTTAATATGGCGCTATGCCGTCCGTCATAGATTTAGTGACCAAAATGGCGTACAAACTGGTCTCCAAGATGCTTCTCAGACAGTGTCAGGGCGCTTCAGACAATACTGTCTTTTGGCAAAACGATGTCTTGTGCCCTCTAATGCCTATCATTTATGAATATAGAAATGCATCCGTAACACATTTTGTACGGTTTAATATGGCGCTATTCCGTCCATCATATATTTAGAGACCAAAAATAGCGTACTGACAAGCCTCCAAGCTGCTTCTCCGACAGTGTTCGGGGGTTTCAGTCAATACTGTCTTATGGCAAAACTATGCCTTGTGCCCTCTAATGTCTATCATTTATAAATATGGAAATGCTTTCTAAACACATATATAACTGTTTTATGTGGCCCTATGCCGTCCGTCATAGATTTAGAGACCAAAATGGCGTACGGACTGGACTCGAAGCTGCTTCTCAGACAGTGTAGGGGGGCTTCAGACAATACTGTCTTATGGCAAAACTATGCTTTGTGCCCTCTAATGCCTATCATTGATAAATATGGAATTGCATTCTAAACACATTCATAACTGTTTTATATGGCCCTATGCCGTCCGTCATAGATTAGGGACCAAAATGTCGTACGGACTGGACTTGAAGTTGCTTCTCAGACAATGTAGGGGGGCT
Organism: Semisulcospira habei; assembly: GCA_036245525.1. Taxonomy (NCBI): domain Eukaryota; kingdom Metazoa; phylum Mollusca; class Gastropoda; family Semisulcospiridae; genus Semisulcospira; species Semisulcospira habei. The sequence goes on from BTPG01000006.1 coordinate 62,451,858, forward strand.
TCAGACAATACTGTCTTATGGCAAAACTATGCGTTGTGCCCTCTAATGCTTATCTTTTATGAATATAGAAATGCATCCGGAACACATTTGTATCGGATTAATATGGCGCTATGTCGTCCGTCATAGATTTAGAGACTAAAATGGCCAACGAACTGGCCTCAAGTCTTCTTCTCAGACAGTGTAGAGGGGCTTCATACAATACTGTCTTATGGCGAAACGATGTGTTGTGCCTTCTAATGCTTATCATTTATGAATATATAAATGCTTTCTAACACATTCAGAACTAAATGAAAAGAAAAGGGGAGACTGCCAGTGCTAATATTTTAGGAAGGTTACAAAGTAAAGTAGGTTATAGCACTGTCAGGGGAGAGAAATGTGCATGATCGACCAGTGATCATAGATCTACTGTGGCCAAAGCACAAAAAAAAGATAGGAAAGAGAGGGGGCGCTAAGAAAGTGACTGAAAGCAATGCATATGGAAACCCCCCCGAAGGGGGGCGTATCACATATCCACTGTTCCAGCCACTCAGTGCATGGAAATTTAAATCTAGGTCCCCCCAAAGGGGGTCCAGATATTTAGCCGGTGTGGACAGCTGTTTCGGTCTTTGCGACCTCTTCAGCACACCATCGGCAATACTGGAGGAGGCAGGAAATTCTGCCTACCTGCAATGACAACCACATTTTACTGTGGTGTCTGCAGGGGCATACATTCCATGCCACCACCTAGAGTTAAATTTCCATGCACCCTAAAAGAGAACCTACCAAAAGGGGGGAAGGGGTTGCAGTCGATATTGTAGTGATAAATGAAAAGAAAAGGGGAGACTGCCAGTGCTAATATTTTAGGAAGGTTACAAAGTAAAGTAGGTTATAGCACTGTCAGGGGAGAGAAATGTGCATGATCGACCAGTGATCATAGATCTACTGTGGCCAAAGCACAAAAAAAAGATAGGAAAGAGAGGGGGCGCTAAGAAAGTGACTGAAAGCAATGCATATGGAAGCCCCACCCCCCCCCCCCCCGAAGGGGGGCGTATCACATATCCACTGTTCCAGCCACTCAGTGCATGGAAATTTAAATCTAGGTAACCCCAAAGGGGGTCCAGATATTTAGCCGGTGTGGACAGCTGTTTCGGTCTTTGCGACCTCTTCAGCACACCATCGGCAATACTGGAGGAGGCAGGAAATTCTGCCTACCTGCAATGACAACCACATTTTACTGTGGTGTCTGCAGGGGCATACATTCCATGCCACCACCTAGAGTTAAATTTCCATGCACCCTAAAAGAGAACCTACCAAAAGGGGGGAAGGGGTTGCAGTCGATATTGTAGTGATAAATGAAAAGAAAAGGGGAGACTGCCAGTGCTAATATTTTAGGAAGGTTACAAAGTAAAGTAGGTTATAGCACTGTCAGGGGAGAGAAATGTGCATGATCGACCAGTGATCATAGATCTACTGTGGCCAAAGCACAAAAAAAAGATAGGAAAGAGAGGGGGCGCTAAGAAAGTGACTGAAAGCAATGCATATGGAAGCCCCCCCCCGAAGGGGGGCATATCACATATCCACTGTTCCAGCCACTCAGTGCATGGAAATTTAAATCTAGGTCCCCCCAAAGGGGGTCCAGATATTTAGCCGGTGTGGACAGCTGTTTCGGTCTTTGCGACCTCTTCAGCACACCATCGGCAATAGTGGAGGAGGCAGGAAATTCTGCCTACCTGCAATGACAACCACATTTTACTGTGGTGTCTGCAGGGGCATACATTCCATGCCACCACCTAGAGTTAAATTTCCATGCACCCTAAAAGAGAACCTACCAAAAGGGGGGAAGGGGTTGCAGTCGATATTGTAGTGATAAATGAAAAGAAAAGGGGAGACTGCCAGTGCTAATATTTTAGGAAGGTTACAAAGTAAAGTAGGTTATAGCACTGTCAGGGGAGAGAAATGTGCATGATCGACCAGTGATCATAGATCTACTGTGGCCAAAGCACAAAAAAAAAAGATAGGAAAGAGAGGGGGCGCTAAGAAAGTGACTTTGGGGGGACCTAGATTTAAATTTCCATGCACTGAGTGGCTGGAACAGTGGATATGTGATACGCCCCCCTTCGGGGGGGCTTCCATATGCATTGCTTTCAGTCACTTTCTTAGCGCCCCCTCTCTTTCCTATCTTTTTTTGTACTTTGGCCACAGTAGATCTATGATCACTGGTCGATCATGCACATTTCTCTCCCCTGACAGTGCTATAACCTACTTTACTTTGTAACCTTCCTAAAATATTAGCACTGGCAGTCTCCCCTTTTCTTTTCATTTATCACTACAATATCGACTGCAACCCCTTCCCCCCTTTTGGTAGGTTCTCTTTTAGGGTGCATGGAAATTTAACTCTAGGTGGTGGCATGGAATGTATGCCCCTGCAGACACCACAGTAAAATGTGGTTGTCATTGCAGGTAGGCAGAATTTCCTGCCTCCTCCAGTATTGCCGATGGTGTGCTGAAGAGGTCGCAAAGACCGAAACAGCTGTCCACACCGGCTAAATATCTGGACCCCCTTTGGGGGGACCTAGATTTAAATTTCCATGCACTGAGTGGCTGGAACAGTGGATATGTGATACGCCCCCCTTCGGGGGGGGGGGGGGCTTCCATATGCATTGCTTTCAGTCACTTTCTTAGCGCCCCCTCTCTTTCCTATCTTTTTTTTTTTTTTTTTTGTGCTTTGGCCACAGTAGATCTATGATCACTGGTCGATCATGCACATTTCTCTCCCCTGACAGTGCTATAACCTACTTTACTTTGTAACCTTCCTAAAATATTAGCACTGGCAGTCTCCCCTTTTCTTTTCATTTATCACTACAATATCGACTGCAACCCCTTCCCCCCTTTTGGTAGGTTCTCTTTTAGGGTGCATGGAAATTTAACTCTAGGTGGTGGCATGGAATGTATGCCCCTGCAGACACCACAGTAAAATGTGGTTGTCATTGCAGGTAGGCAGAATTTCCTGCCTCCTCCAGTATTGCCGATGGTGTGCTGAAGAGGTAGCAAAGACCGAAACAGCTGTCCACACCGGCTAAATATCTGGACCCCCTTTGGGGGGACCTAGATTTAAATTTCCATGCACTGAGTGGCTGGAACTGTGGATATGTGATACGCCCCCCTTCGGGGGGGGGGGGGGGGGGGCTTCCATATGCATTGCTTTCAGTCACTTTCTTAGCGCCCCCTCTCTTTCCTATCTTTTTTTTGTGCTTTGGCCACAGTAGATCTATGATCACTGGTCGATCATGCACATTTCTCTCCCCTGACAGTGCTATAACCTACTTTACTTTGTAACCTTCCTAAAATATTAGCACTGGCAGTCTCCCCTTTTCTTTTCATTTATCACTACAATATCGACTGCAACCCCTTCCCCCCTTTTGGTAGGTTCTCTTTTAGGGTGCATGGAAATTTAACTCTAGGTGGTGGCATGGAATGTATGCCCCTGCAAACACCACAGTAAAATGTGGTTGTCATTGCAGGTAGGCAGAATTTCCTGCCTCCTCCAGTATTGCCGATGGTGTGCTGAAGAGGTCGCAAAGACCGAAACAGCTGTCCACACCGGCTAAATATCTGGACCACCTTTGGGGGGACCTAGATTTAAATTTCCATGCACTGAGTGGCTGGAACAGTGGATATGTGATACGCACCCCTTCGGGGGGGCTTCCATATGCATTGCTTTCAGTCACTTTCTTAGCGCCCCCTCTCTTTCCTATCTTTTTTTTTTTTTTTTTTGTGCTTTGGCCACAGTAGATATATGATCACTGGTCGATCATGCACATTTCTCTCCCCTGACAGTGCTATAACCTACTTTACTTTGTAACCTTCCTAAAATATTAGCACTGGCAGTCTCCCCTTTTCTTTTCATTTATCACTACAATATCGACTGCAACCCCTTCCCCCCTTTTGGTAGGTTCTCTTTTAGGGTGCATGGAAATTTAACTCTAGGTGGTGGCATGGAATGTATGCCCCTGCAGACACCACAGTAAAATGTGGTTGTCATTGCAGGTAGGCAGAATTTCCTGCCTCCTCCAGTATTGCCGATGGTGTGCTGAAGAGGTAGCAAAGACCGAAACAGCTGTCCACACCGGCTAAATATCTGGACCCCCTTTGGGGGGACCTAGATTTAAATTTCCATGCACTGAGTGGCTGGAACAGTGGATATGTGATACGCCCCCCTTCGGGGGGGGGGGGGGGGGCTTCCATATGCATTGCTTTCAGTCACTTTCTTAGCGCCCCCTCTCTTTCCTATCTTTTTTTTGTGCTTTGGCCACAGTAGATCTATGATCACTGGTCGATCATGCACATTTCTCTCCCCTGACAGTGCTATAACCTACTTTACTTTGTAACCTTCCTAAAATATTAGCACTGGCAGTCTCCCCTTTTCTTTTCATTTATCACTACAATATCGACTGCAACCCCTTCCCCCCTTTTGGTAGGTTCTCTTTTAGAGTGCATGGAAATTTAACTCTAGGTGGTGGCATGGAATGTATGCCCCTGCAAACACCACAGTAAAATGTGGTTGTCATTGCAGGTAGGCAGAATTTCCTGCCTCCTCCAGTATTGCCGATGGTGTGCTGAAGAGGTCGCAAAGACCGAAACAGCTGTCCACACCGGCTAAATATCTGGACCACCTTTGGGGGGACCTAGATTTAAATTTCCATGCACTGAGTGGCTGGAACAGTGGATATGTGATACGCCCCCCTTCGGGGGGGCTTCCATATGCATTGCTTTCAGTCACTTTCTTAGCGCCCCCTCTCTTTCCTATCTTTTTTTTGTGCTTTGGGCACAGTAGATCTATGATCACTGGTCGATCATGCACATTTCTCTCCCCTGACAGTGCTATAACATACTTTACTTTGTAACCTTCCTAAAATATTAGCACTGGCAGTCTCCCCTTTTCTTTTCATTTATCACTACAATATCGACTGCAACCCCTTCCCCCCTTTTGGTAGGTTCTCTTTTAGGGTGCATGGAAATTTAACTCTAGGTGGTGGCATGGAATGTATGCCCCTGCAGACACCACAGTAAAATGTGGTTGTCATTGCAGGTAGGCAGAATTTCCTGCCTCCTCCAGTATTGCCGATGGTGTGCAGAAGAGGTCGCAAAGACCGAAACAGCTGTCCACACCGGCTAAATATCTGGACCCCCTTTGGGGGGACCTAGATTTAAATTTCCATGCACTGAGTGGCTGGAACAGTGGATATGTGATACGCCCCCCTTCGGGGGGGCTTCCATATGCATTGCTTTCAGTCACTTTCTTAGCGCCCCCTCTCTTTCCTATCTTTTTTTTGTGCTTTGGCCACAGTAGATCTATGATCACTGGTCGATCATGCACATTTCTCTCCCCTGACAGTGCTATAACCTACTTTACTTTGTAACATTCAGAACTGTTTTATGTTGCCCTATGCCGTCCGTCACAGATTTAGAGACCAACATGGCGTGCGGACTGCACTCCACGCTGTTTCTCAGATAGTGTAGTAGGGCTTCAGACAATACTGTCTTATGGCAAAACTGTGCGTTGTGCCCTCTATTGCCTATCATTTATGACTATAAAAATTCATCCGGAACACATTTGTATCGGTTTAATATGGCGCTATGCCGTCCGTCATAGATTTAGTGACCGAAATGGCGTACAAACTGTTCTTCAAGCTGCTTCACAGACAGTGTAGGGGGGCTTCAGACAATACTGTCTTATGGCAAAATGATGTCTTGTGCCCTCTAATGCCTATCATTTATGAATATAGAAATGCATCCGTAACACATTTCTTACGGTTTAATATGGCGCTATGCCGTCCATCATACATTTAGAGACCAAAAATGGCGTACGAACTGGTCTCCAAAACTGCTTCTCCGACAGTTTAGGGGGGTTTGAGACAATACTGTCTTATGGCAAAACTATTTGTTGTGCCCTCTAATGCCTATCATTTATGAATATAGAATTGCATCCGGAAGACATTTGTATCGGTTTAATATGGCGCTATGCCGTCCGTCATAGATTTATAGACCAAAATGGCGTACGAACTGGTCTCCAAGCTGATTCACAGACAGTGTAGGGGGGCTTCAGACAATACTGTCTTATGGCAAAATGATGTCTTGTGCCCTCTAATGCCTATCATTTATGAATATAGAAATGCATCCGTAACACATTTCTTACGGTTTAATATGGCGCTATGCCGTCCATCATACATTTAGCGACCAAAAATGGCGTACGTACGTGCCTCCAAAACTGCTTCTCCGACAGTGTAGGGGGGTTTGAGACAATACTGTCTTATGGCAAAACTATGCGTTGTGCCCTCTAATGCCTATTATTTATGAATATAGAAATGCATCCGAAACACATTTGTATCGGTTTAATATGGCGCTATGCCGTCCATCATACCATTAGGGACCAAAAATGGCGTACGGACAGGCTTCCAAGCTGCTTTTCCGACAGTGTAGGGGGGCTTTAGACAATGCTGTCTTATGGCAAAACTATACGTTGTGCCCTCTAATGCCTATCATTTATGAATATAGAAATGCATCCGGAACACATTCATAACTGTTTTATATGGCCCTATACCGTCCGTCATAGGTTAAGAGACCAAAAATGGCCTGGCGGACAGGCCTCCATTCGGCTTCTCGGACAGTGTAGGGGGGCTTCAGACAATACTGTTTTATGGCAAAACTATGCGTTGTGCCCTCTAATGCCTATCATTTATAAATATGGAAATGCTTTCTAAGCACATTCAGAACTGTTTTATGTGGCCCTATGCCGTCCGTCATAGATTTAGAGACCAAAATGGCGTACGGACTTGACTCAAAGCTGCTTCTCAGACAGTGTAGGGGGGCTTCAGACAATACTGTCTTATGGCAAAACTATGCGTTGTGCCCTCTAATGCTTATCATTTATGAATATAGAAATGCATCCGGAACACATTTGTATCGGTTTAATATGGCGCTTTGCCGTCCGTCATAGATTTAGAGACCAAAATGGCGTACAAACTGGCCTCCAAGCTGCTTCTCAGACAGTGTAGGGGGGCTTCAGACAATACTGTCTTATGGCAAGACGATGTCTTGTGCCCTCTAATGCCTATCATTTATGAATATAGAAATGCATCCGGAACACATTCATAACTGTTTTAAATGGCCTTAAAGGGGCTTTTATTATTCATATTTTGTTGGGCCGGAAGTAGAGTCAGTCTCAGCGTATGGGTGCTTCTTTCAGCCTGTCCGCCCCACTGAATCTGAATGTTGAGAGTGCATGTGACGAGCTGTTAGCGCGGTTTTGGCATAAGCTGGGAGCCATACTACTATTTAACGCTTCCGGTTTCAGTGGCTGCTAAGAGCTGGCTGTTGTCTTCAGGGCCTGAGTTTCTCCACTGTTGATCACTTTCAACCATCTTTGTGAAAAGAAGAAGGAGCGATACTTGAAATCATGGAAGAATCAGCAAGTGATCAAGCACATCTTGGACAAGGAGACAAAGTGAAAGACAATGAGAGAAAATCCTACACAAACGCCAGACCAATGTTTCATTTGGACGACGTTCTGTCAGACCTCAAGTTCGGCCTTTTTCAAATCAAAATGTTAGTTTTAGTCGGTGGAGGATATTTTGCTGTGTGCGCGGAGATGATGGTGTTTATTTTCTTAAGTTCTCCTGCAAAACAAGAGTGGACTCTTGCTGATTACGAGTTTCCATGGCTATCATTCTGCACAGGAGTGTCCGGGATTGTGGGAGGGTTTCTGTTTGGGACAGTGAGTGACCACTTTGGGCGACGAATTCCTTTTATTGTAGGTATGGTGATCGTGGCAATATTTGGGCTGACATCAGCTTTTGCCAACACTTTCCCACTTTTCATCGCTTTGAGATGCATGGTGACATTTGGGATTGCTGCATTTGAAGCAGCTGGTTTTGTGTTACTATTAGGTAAGACTTTCGTAATCATCACTCATGTTTAATAATGACTTTTGCTGGTGTGGGAGGTGGGTATATTATACTAGCTGTATTGTATTACTACCGTTGACTAATAGACACATAGACTAATGTGTATATTTGACAGGGTTTATGTGAATGTCAAATGTATACATGGCCTTTTGTACCTTAAAATATGGTCGGAAATCACAGACCATCACTTTGCATTATAACAGTAGCTCTGTTTGTAGTACATCCAGAACTGATATTATATCTCTGTCTGACATGTTTTAAAGTGTTTATAGAAAAACTTCATTGTCTGTCGTTAGAGTGTCAAGTAGCACATCATTCATGCAAGCTTCATCAATCAACAAATGTCATAATTCTGTCATGCCTTGAATGCATGTCTTTTTTCTGAGGACATGAGCCCTTCCACTGCCAGGAAAAAGTGAAACAAGATCCAACTGCAAGAGACATGTGGACCCTCAGGAGCTCCCGCAAATGCGGGGGCTCATGAGGATCTATTCCTCTTGCTGAATCCTAGATTCCTTTCAGCTGTGGATCTTTGACATTGAATTCACAGTGTGTGATTTCAAAAACACATTCTGAATCTACTAGTATTGAATGAACTCACAGTGTGTGATTTCAAAAACACATTTTATGCCTACTAGTATTGAAGGGGTTAAGTTTGTATCCTTTTTTTGCACAGAGTTTCTGCCCCGTGAAAGAAGGGGAACAATCATGGTAGTTGTCACCCTTTGTGGAGCACTGGGAGCTGTACTGGTTGCCTCCCTTGCTTGGGTGCTGCTGGAGCAGTTTGGCTGGCGCTGGTTTGTTGGAGCATGCGCTGTCCCTGCCTGGCTCCTACTGTTGATGGTTATGTGGGTCCATGATGAAAGTCCGCGCTTTTTATTCTCGATCGGTCAGAGTGAGGCAGGAAGGAAGGTGTTGGACAGAATTGCACATCAAAATAAGACCTCAGTTCCTGAAGGTATAATAATAATAATAATAAAGGTAATTTGTATAGCACCTAATCACCAAGGTGCTCTAGGCGCTTTACAATCACAGTAATAGTGAGTAATGAAACACAAAGCAAAATACAAAAACAAGCACATACAACAACAAAAAATACATTGATTTACAAGGAGCAGAAAACTCACTCACACACACACACACACACACACACACACACACACACACACACACACACAAAAAAACATGATGAGCCGGCAGACAAAATGGTCTTTACGTGTATGCGTCAGAGAAAAGGTGTGTTTTGAGCTTGGATTTGAAAATGGAAAGAGATGATGAGTGACGCACATCAGCTGGGAGAGCGTTCCATGTAATGGGACCAAAATACGAAAATGCACGATGACCTTGAGTGACCTTATAACGTCTAGGGATACGGAAAACATGAGTGTCTGAAGCAGAGCGTAGTGAGCGGGACTTGAGGAACATATATTTAGATCTTGAGGAATTAGATCTTGATGAAACTGAATGTAAAAATGTACTTGATGGGTGTGGTCTGTGATGTTGGTTCTTACAGCTGAAGGCTGTAAGGTTAATATCATAGACCAAAGCACTGTGTTGTCAAATTAGGGGCATTGCCATCTTTTGAGTCGAAATAGACAGAATAACTGCACGTTTTGACATGAATCATTGTGACAAAAACTGGTACCAACACGCAAAGGGTTGACAGTATTTTTTATGGTGCCTGCATGTGCATGTTACTTAAAGTTTTCCAGTGTGTAGATGTTTCTAGTGTGGCAGTGTTTACTGTAATTTTTTTTTTTTTTTTTTTTGGTGGTGTTTTTTGTACTTGTCACTCATTTTCCAGTAGTTAAGTCCCTTCTATTTATAGAAGGGACTTTTTAGGACGGGTCGTGGTGGGGCGAATTTAATAGCATGTCCATGATGTCAAAGGCTGGCAGTCTAAACCTGTAACAATTGAAGTAACAAGATAAAAATTACGTCATGTCTACAGTCTAGTTACGCTAACCGTGCTGCTGAACGTACATTTGGCGCAAAGCGCCATATGTGCATATGTATGTGCGTATGTAACATTATGTGTGTGGGTATGTATGTAAACAAGAGAATCTTTGATATTTCTGTACACACAAGCTTGAAACTTGGCAAAATACTTTCTTAAGTGGGTGGCTAAGAGAGCCTCCGAACATATTGTAATTGAATGTTTCATTCAAGACATAAACAACGGTTTATAGGAAGTCGGTTGACCCAGATTAGAGTCTGTAATTTTTGTCATAATTAATTGAACTTTTGCATATAGATAGTTTGGAGAAAGACATTGGATGAGTTGGTTAGACAGCTTTGCATCCTTTCAACTTATTTAGCAAAAATTAATTCTTTTCAGAAAAGAATTTAAACACTAAAAAACCTTTACTTCTACTTTTCTAGAGAAAGTCAGGCGGTGGCGTAAAAGAGGCAACTCTGTCACCACGCAGACATTGACATAATACTCTAAATATGACGTCATTTTCTCTCATGCGCATGGCTCTCTCTCTCGCTCTCTCACACAAACATACGCGCATCTCCAGAAGGAATAGATCTTCATACGCCCTCCAGGCGCATGAGGATCTATTTATGAGCCTACGTCACAAGGCAGAACCTGGCCGACTATCAGGTATCGCAATACTGCAGGTCACGAGGTCATCGGTGTGGTGAACACACGTGTCAGTGTACACATGTACTGATGTTTTCCGGCATCCCTTTGACATAATTTTTCACAGGAAAAGTAAAATAAACCTTCCATATTCACTATACTGTCAAAATCACAATGCGGGCTCCGCTTAACCTGCTAGTATTTACTAGTAATGATCGTGACGATGGCGTGGCTTATTTCAGTGACTTGCAACTGAAGCCGGCGAGCCTGCGTCCACGGTGCCGGGCCTAGTTTGACCTTTGATCCTTTACCCCTCGGAAACACGCAATGCGTTCCATCATTGAAACAGGACATTGGTATTTATACCCACTTTCTGCACGTAACTATATGATAAAACAGGTTAAAAATCTTGTAAATCAGTAAGAGATAAATTCTACTGAAGATCATGAATTCTGAAAATCAATAGGGCTCGCGGAACTATAGGAAGATTGACAAAGACTGTAGATTACTCACTGATTCAGCAGAAAATTGACAAATTCTAGATGGGCGGTCAAGCCATTCTCTTGCTTTAGGCATTGCCACATGTCCATATTTCCTTGTCCGATGTCAGTTCCACTTAGGGGTATCTTGTCTCTCTTCCTCTTTTTTCTCTTCAATTCCGAGTCTGTCATTGTCGGCGCGAGTCGATGATACTTTCTTGTTTTGTTCGCTGGTTCATCCGCCATCTTTTCTCTGATTGGTTATAATTATGCAGATGACCTAGGTCGTATAGAATAGTTATGACGTCAGCTACCATCGCCTATCACTATCAGAAGCAATCTTTTCATGGCGTTCAGTCACAAGATTCCGGTGGGCCTCTTTTCACTTTGAACGGATAAAAGAAAGCATTTGGTGGGACAATAGACTGGTCACTGTCTAAGTGGGTATGTATACTGAATCCCAGTAAAAGCTTTTTGCGAACGGAAGCATTAAAAAAGGTCGGCATGCCCCTTTAAGTATTAATTATTATTATTATTGATATTAGAGCTAACACGCTCATACAATCTTTATTTGTTTCATGCATTTTGTTGTAAAGAGTTTTAGAATTACATGACAACCAGTGTCGTGTAAATATTAATTCCTGTCCCATAGGGATTGTGGTTTTACGCTTGTTGAGGTGATCATCAGAGTGCACTCATACAAATTAGCTTCTGAACTCTTTTGCTGTAGGTAGCGCTTTTTGTCGCAGTGCTTCCTCCAGGAATCACCTTGACAAAAAGTGCTACCGACAGGCAAAGGGTTAGTGTATCATGTGTATATTTCAGGTGAGATAGTGTGCTCCACCTCTGAGCAACGTGGTCACCTGAGGCAGCTGTTTTCACAGGGAGCTTGCCAGCGCACGACCCTCATCTCTCTGGTCTGGTTCCTGCAAGCACTTGGCTACTGGGGTGTAACCATGTACTTGCCTGAGTACATGACCTCGCAAGGCGTCAACCCTTACTTCAATATGTTCTCCGTTTTTATCGGAGAAATTCCAGGCCTTATTCTTGCCATGGTGTTGATCGAGCGACGTCGCATCGGTCGAATCCGATGTCTGAGAGTCTTTTCTGCGATCACATCAATCTCATTAATTTTGTTTGCTTTTGTGCCCGTCCATCAAGTAAAAACCTTTTTTGCAATAACTTGTTACTTCAGTATGGTGCCAATTTATTCCATCCTCAATACTTTCACGCCAGAGATGTATCCGACAAACATTCGCAGTATTGCCATGGGGTGGGTCAACATTGTGATAGAAATTCCAGGGTTAATTACGCCATTTGCTGGTGAATTTCTTCTCTCAAGCGCCATTCCCTGGTTGTACCCTATTGTTTGGGCAGCCGTTTTTGTGTTACAGTTGGGTGTCACATTTGGCTTGAAGAGGGAAACGGTAGGTCAGAATCTATCAGATGTCACAGTCCCTGTCTGACTGTGAGGAAAATGGGCCAGAATCTTGGCGCTGAACGCAAAAAACTTGATGCCAGAAAACGTGAGTAAAAGCGGTTGCAAGTTTTTACTTGCATTGAAAAAGTTTGTCATGGAAGTGTATAGTATTTTAACCTATTTAGCCCTGTTGCACTATAACAAGAGCTGGATCGACCATGATAATTCAAGGGTAGTGCCAGGTTCGCTTGGCGCCTGATGGCTCCAAGCAAATGTGGCACTACCCTTGAATTATAATGGTCGATCCATCTCCTGCATCTGGTACATAGTGGTTATGCAAAACCTCTAAACTTTAGGAAATGTGGCCGTGGGGTTAAATGGGTTAAGCTCAACATTCGTTTCATCATCGTTTTTGGCCCAAAGCTGTGAGGCCTTTTGCCGCACATTTAGGTTGTTTAGCAAGTGTGAATCGTACAAATAGTTCCTAAAATTTACAGAGAAAGTTAAGTCCTTGAAAAAAGTGTCACAAGAAATATATCTATGCTAGCAGTGTTCCTAGCTTTGGGTGGTAAACAATTTCAGTCATTAATAATGTGCTGAGAAAAAAAACGTTTCATCTTGCAGTACTTCATCTTGTGTTGTTTCATTAGCTTAAGATGGTGTCCTCTCGTTCTGGCATTTGTCTTCAGGATTTGTTATAAGGATCTGCACTTACTTTAACTCAGTCGAGATGTGCCGCCTCTGGATATGCGGCTTATGCTGCGTATCTGGAGGCAGCATGTCTCGATTGATTAAAGATCTAAGATTTTTTATGTATGCATGATCTTATTGAAATTTTAGTTTCCATAAAGTATTTTTTTAAGGTCATGCACATTGTTCTGACTGTATATTAAGGTATTACATATATTTTAGAATTTGGTGCTTAGTATTTCAGATGGTGTTGTGTCCTTTACATTTCAGCTTGCTACCTCATGCTGAGAATGAAAAAATAGTGTAAAAGTGGGTATAATTGCCATATCACAATTCTGTGTACAAATTAAACTGTGCTGCAGTATTTTGACTGTAATAATAACTGCCATGATACATAATCAACATATCTCTTTGCAGTATTGACAACAATACAGTGAATTTATAATTATATAAATGTTTTTTATATCATCCTAGTGTCTCCCCCTCCTCTTCATCTTGATAATTCAGGTAATCTCTTTAAAATTGTATCATGTCTTCCCAATTAAGTGTGCCGTTATTCAAGTTTTACTTAAGAACAGCAGTATGTGAAAATGTCATTTTAGTGAGTGTGAAGGGAATGTCAGATGGTGGGAGTGATTTAGCTGTCATTAGTGGTTATTGTTGTGATGATTCTTGAAGGAATCATCATGACAAAAACCACCACCGACAGCAATAGCGTTAAAACATTGGCTGGTGGATATATAACATGCGTGCAGTTCAAGCATGTCATTTTAATCCTCTCCTTCAGCATTAAGGCATAGCCATGCTGGCATTGTGGCTGTGTCTGAAGGTAAACCTTTGGGAACCTACCTTTTAATCAGTGCCATTTTTTCAATTTTTTTTAAAGGGATAGCTTCGTATGATGCCATTTTCTTTTATACTTCTGTATTACTGGAAATATATTTATAATTAATGCTGAATATGCTGGTTTACATCTGTGTAAATGTTTAAACCCTTTTAGCCTTGACACACAAGCAATGTGAATCAACCTCGATAGTTCATGGGTGGTTCCAAAATAAATTGGGGCCTAAAGGTGCAAAGTTATTCTGGCGCCTCCCTTGAACTGCCATGGTTGATCAGTCTCCTGTTGTTGGGTCAGGCAATAGGAGATCACCTGTCATTAAAGACCATCATTAGGGGCTGAAGCCACCTAACTGATGGTCTTTAATGACGGGCGACACTTTAGTCTGTCAAGACTTCTTGATTTAGTTAGTTATTTGGGTTTAACGCCGAGCAGCAAGACTTCTTGAGAGGAGCACCTGTCATAATGACTTTTTTCTAGCAAACTGTAGTGGTAACTATCAGACAAAGACTATTAGTAATGCACAAACGCGTAGAAAAACAAACCGGGTTTAACAACTTTAATGCAAGATCAGCACTGGTCATATGACTCTTAAATTGTACAATATTTTACAGGCATTCTAATATTCTGGATTGCAGAACTATTTTACGCAAAGTTCTTCAAAAGTGTAGCTTGTATATATATTTACAGGTACAAACAACTGCATTTACATGCACTAAAATTTCGTTCTTATACAGGCATCTAAACTGCAACATATAAAATACTAATAAAGAAATGTAAAAAATAATGATAATGTACATACAACATTCTTTCATTACCACACAAAATAACAATGGGAGGGTTTAAAAAAGAAAGGAGCCACACAGAAAAGGGGGCTGCATGGGCGGGGCATAGACTGGAAGCTTCAAACTCAAAATCATGTGTCAGATTAACTTGCTTTATAACTTTTCAGAGAAGCTTGCTGAAGTAAATTTCTCCGAAAAGCAGCAAGTGAAAAATCAGTTGGGGCCCATAGTATCCCTGCTGGTACAAGGGGCCTCAATAAGTGAAACCTGCAACTGCCAAAATGATTTCAAAGAAGTGCTCAACGCAAGTGTCGGAACAAATGCTAACTAAATACAGACAGAAAAATTCAGCTGTTTCATCTCCCACCACCACTTGTTCGTTGTAGATAGTAGTTGTAGCACTTAGCAAGCAGTTTTTAAATGTGAGCCAGTTGATTGTAGAAATGAAATGGTTAAAAAAAAAGTATTCAATTTATGTGCGTGTACATAGGGAGGGCCAAATTTACACCACCCTAGCAGCCATTCAGACTATCCCCTTCACTGCTGAACTGAACATGATCCAACTGCAAGAGACATAGATCCTCATGAGCCCCATTAGTTGCGGGGGCCCATGAGGTTCTATGCCTCTTGCAACCACCACTTGGTATACATATTCCTTGGACGACGAGGGCTCCTTGATGGCGAATTAACACAGATTTCAAGAAACGGTATGTGTCCACTGTCAGCAAAAGGGGCTAACAGCTAATCTACATTGAAAGACCTGCATTTTTTGCTGGTTGACCTAATATTTCAACCTTCAGACCGACTATTCCAAATGCTGTTTGTGAGTCTGGAACTTTCTGTAAAGACTAGATCACAAAGCTGCATTTATTTTGCAAAGACAAACATACTTTTTCCTAGTGAGACAAAACATTTGGTGAGTCACAAACACTGCTGGCCCCTCCGTAGTGCGCCGACTAACTAGTGCCCAAACATTTTCACTTGAATGTGATGATTGCAAAGGGTGATAACCAGGAGATCAATATAAAATCACAACTACATGCACTGTGCGTGCCGGTCAGAGATTTGGACCTTAAGGCAGTCAAGCCGTAAGGTCCTAAATCAAAGAATGGCACACACTTTACGCCCTTGAGAAACCATTTTACAATGTTTGCCAGACAAAGAAAAAAACAAACAAAACTAACAGCTAGTCATACCAATACATGAACAACCCAATGAATGAACCAAGTCTTGGACAGCGGAAGAATTGACCCTTTTGCTGTCGGTAGGACTTTTGTTGTGATGATTCCTTGAAGGAATCATTGCAACAAAAAGTCACTACCAACAGCAAAAGGGTTGGGGACAAGAATTAGACGGGGAGAGTGAAATAAAACAACATATAATAACAAAACAGCTACCAGGTACTCTAAAATAATGATACAACACCAAAAAATAGAAACGTAAGTTCGTTTACAAGAAAAAAAGCACAGTAATTCTGTCACCATTTCTCACAGAAGGCCGATACAAAGGGAACTGTAACAAGTCTGAAACTTAATATTGGAATACTGTACATATACAACACAATAAAACAAACAAGCTAACGAATGGTCGTCTTACATTTTCAATTGCCATGTTATGTACTTTTGTGTCAAACTGGTTCCCACATGAATCATTTACACAAAAATACCCCGTGAATCAAAGCTTAAATTTAAATTTTAACCTTATATTGCCTGCAACCACCAGTACTGTTCACAGTACCAGTGGCTATGGGGAAAACGCATTTAACCCACTGCCTGGTGGTAGCAGGTTATATTGCAATAATTCCTGCAGGAATCATTGCAACAAACACCGCTACCAACAGCTAAAGGGTTAACAAAGTACATCTGAGTGAAAACATTAACCTTAGGATGTCAGTAGTGGAATTTGTCGCGATGATTCCTGCAGGAATCGTCGCCTCGAGAAACCACTACCCACAGGCAGAAGGCTAAATACCGGTAGGTACCTATTGCCATGCTCGGGTCAAAACATGTCTTTACAAAATAAAGCGGTACCATTTCTTTGAAAATCGAATGCGACTATGCACCAATTGCAGGAGATAATCAGACTGGTTGACCAGGGTGGTTCACAGGTTGTGCCTAATTAGCTTGGCATCTTCAGACACTACCCGCAACTGCTGTTTGATCTCCTGCCATTCTGTGTTAACCCATTACATCTTGAGGTTGATTTTTACAAATTTGCTTATTGTCCTATGAAGGATACATTACAAATTAGGATACAGATCAACCAGTTTAGTTCAAGGGTGGTGCCAGAATAGCTTGGTGCCTCAGGCACCAAGCTATCCTGGCACCACCCTTGAACTATTATAGTCAAATTTATTTCAAGCAATAGTGTATCAGGATGAAAAGGGTTAAGGCTAAGCGAGTTAAATCCATATTTCGAGATAAGTAAAACTAGTAACGTAATTGTCAAGTACAACAAAGGCTGACTTCACATTCAGCAATACACTCCACTGTGTACCACAACAAATTCTGTGATAGGAAATGGGCCATTGTAACGCCATTGTAACTTGATAAGCGCCATTGTAACTGAACAGGAAGAAAATTACACACAAAAAGAGGTACACATAGATGCAAAGTATACTCATGAGCAAAAGTAACTCAACATCAATAGAATCACTTGAAACACTGCAGTGTTTCCTGTAATTTGACTAAAATGTTGCATTTCTTTTCCTCGACTAATGTTGCATTTCTTTTGCTCAACAGTGTCAATGACAAGAAAAGCAGATGGTCGTTTTCCAAATCTTTTAAAGTGCCTGTGTAGTGTGTATACAGAGGACAGTAAACTGTCTGGTCCAAGTCTATTCGTAAACAATATTCAACAGACGATTTCCAGCATGCAGAATTAATTAGGTAAAAATTGCATTGTTTGGAAGAAAACTGGATTTACCCATTACATCCTGAGACTGATTCTGTAAAATCTGCTTTTGTTCCATGAAGGCTACATTTATAGACTAGGAGATAGATCAACTGTTTTAGTTCAAGGGTGGTGCCTGAGGCACCAAGCTATTCTGGCACTACCCTTGAACTATTAGTCAAATTTATTTCAAGCAATGGGTGTATCAGGATGAAAAGGGTTAAAAGCCCAGACAAACATGCAATACAGCACGTTGTCAGGGCTTTTAATCCAGTTTTTATCAAAACAGTGCAATTTTGACCTACTGATGATTTTCTAAAAACGCCTATCTGCTTGTTTTCATGTTGCAATTTTGTTTGTGGGAGCAAAAGGAATAGCAGTATCTGTACTGCTTACTTACCCTGATCATAATAGCGGGAGAACAGAATATAAATTTTACGCAATATATGTGAAGGTCCATGATTTTCAACCTTACGCCTATCCAATCTTCAGGTTCAAAATCGTAGACCAGTGCAAAACTGAGTGTACGGAGACAGTTCAATAGAGCAAAATCCTGTAATGACAACCACTACAATAAACAACAAACAAAAAAAAAACAATACATGTACTTGCTGTCTGACACTCACTCATAGTCACACAGTTATTCCAAAGTATGCAGGTCTGTGATTTTGGTTCTTATGACTTAGCCGTAAGGTTCAAAAACACACAGCTACACACAGTAGTATGAATGCAATCACAGTCATATGTGCATGTAAAACAGACTTTACATATTCCAGACGAAAAAAGTAACAGCCAGTTTTACACAGTCATCCCCTAATGCGTATGTGTACATTTGTAAAGGTAATTTACAGAAATGTATATGGTATTAAAACAAGAAAGGCAAAGCCCTTATGGCTCATGTGTATGACCGATCCACACGTATGACGATAAGTAATGGGATGGCTTTCTGCACCAACAAAATCCATACTTTCTCAAAATCATTTTCACACATCTGTGAAACCCCCGTGACCCTTCAACTTTGCGATGAGTCATCTAAATTAGTATACATTGGAAGGTCTTATAATCAGCTACCATTGTGCCAAATTTTATTTGAAAAGTTTGTAAAAATGTTGATAATAACTACAATTCTATCAAAAATTGGCATTTTATACACATTTGTCAACCTCTCGTGACCCTTGACCTTTTCCGAGGGGTCAACCAAATTAGTATGCATAGATGGATCTTACCACCAGGTATCTCTGTACCAAGTTTGGGTTTGAAGTTGTCAATAGTAATTGAGAAAAAACATTTCTTGTCAAAATATGGCTATTTTTGACCTTTTTCCTGAGCTCTTGTGACCCTTGACCTTTCCAAGGGGTCATCCAAATTAGTAAGCTTAGATAGGTCTTACCATCAGGTATCTCTGTACCAAGTTTGGGTTTGCAGTTGTGAATAGTATTTGAGAAAAAAACATCTTTTGTCAAAACATGGCTATTTTGGACCTATTCCCGAGCTCGTGACCCTTGACGTTTCCGAGGGACCAACCAAATTAGTATGCATAGAAAGGTTTATTATCAGGTATCTTTGCACCAAATTTGGGTTCGAAGTTGTGAATAGTATTTGAGAAAAAAATAATTATGTCGAAATATAGCTATGTTTGATATATTTTGTGATCCCCTGTGACCTTGACCTTTGTGAGAGGTCAATGAAATTGGTATGGTTAGAAAGGTCTTGCCACAAAATATCCTTGGGCCAAGTTTGAAGACTGTGGCTTGAATAGTCTCCGAGAAAATGCCAACATCAAAGTTGTTACCATGGACAACAGACGATGCCGGACGGACGCTGGACAGACAACCACTGGCCCAGAACAAAGGCTCACTTTTGCTTCCCACCGAGTCAAAAAGGGAGGAGGAGAAAAGACCAGCCTCAATTCCTTTTGTGTCACAAATTTAACCCCACGCTGTGTTTCACAAATTTTGGAGGCTTCACCTATCCACTGGACCAGTTGCAGGAAATTAATTGACCATGATAATTCAAGGGTAGTGCCATAATAGGCGCCAAGCTAATCCTTGAATTACTATGGCTGATCAATCTGCTGCTGTGTTGCCCTGGGGCCAGATAGGTAAAGCCAAAAGCCCTGATTACTTCAAAGGTGTGCTGGCCTATGATTTTCGACCTTAAGGCTGAGCTGAAAGGTGCAAAATCACAGATCCACACACAAACATCCGTCAAATTGCCTGTGATGGACATCACTGTAAAATGCTTAAGGAGCCTCGCACAAAATGCAGCAGAGAAAACCGGTAAAGCCACAACACCAATCAAGTTTGTACACTTTGTGATCAGATGACTGAAAAATATCCAGCATTTTGAACTTGTAAGGCGCTTCGTGTCTGATGATCTAACTGGCAATGAAGTTCCCTTGACATAAAGTTTAATCATTACTTAATATAACTTTTGAAATATTTGCTAAACAAGAACTCTTGGTGGGGGGGGGGGGGGGGGGGAGTTAATTAATTTAAAAATAATTTGTGGACACACTGATAAGCTGGTAAGAATTCCTGAACATAATTTTTCTGTCAAAATTGTTGACATTTTTAAAATTGTATTTCTATCTTATAAAAATACAGTTACAGTTTGTAAACAGTGTGAATCTTACCAAAGATTATTGATAGTTATTAAAATGCCAGCCAAGAAAAATAGCATACAATATGATTGATGCTGCTAAAGTAATCCACCATGTTCGATGTTCGTAAACACGTTTCTGTGGAAGACGCCGACTACTGATGTGTACTCTTGTAGTTACATAGATCGATGTTACATTCAATTTAACACATTCAGCTTCATGCTGTGTATCCAGACACATCAACTCTTGAATGAGGTAATTCTCATTCACATAATACACAGTGCACTGAAGTATCAATTTAATCCCTTTATTGCCAGGACATCGTGAACACTACCAAACTGTAAGACCAAGAGGTACAGACCCGCAATTCATGTGTGTCTATACCTCTTGCTGATTTCATTTATATCTGTGCTCCTAAAGCAGGAGGCATATCTGTTGGTCAATTCATGATGGTTTCAGAAGCTTCCTTCATGGGTACTGGCACTGAATGGATGGATTAACCCCTTCCCTGCCACTGTACATACATTTCTGTTTTTGAAATCCTTGATCATTCAATGACCAAAGCCTTAACCATCCAAAGAACACGGATACAAATACAAGTCATAGATCCTCATGAGCCCCTGCAGTCGCGTAGGCTCATAAGGATCTATGTCTCTTGCGTTCACTCTTTCTTGACAGTCTTGGGTTAAAGAACTCTGTACATTGCTGAGCAGATCAGCAGCAACTACCCTTAGTCCTTACAGTAGAACCTGTTTCAAGCAACACCTTTCTTGCAAGAAAACAAGCAGTCTAAAAAAAAGACAGGTGCTCTCTCAAGAGATGTCTTGAAAGGCAGTAAGTGTCACCTGTCATTAAAGACCATCATTCAGGTGGCTACAGCCTTCTAAATGATGACAAGTGATCTTTCATATTGATTTTCACTCAAAGCAGGTTCTGCTGTTTATACACGTAATTGTACTAAATACCAGTATAACCATATTGATAAAGTACATGTACCATAACATAAAGGCATGTAATGCACGAGTGTGCCGGTCTGTGATATTGGATCTAACACATTCAAGCGGTAAGATTCAAATCACAGACCAGAACTCATGATCAATTACAATTCAAAAAGCAATTCACAGGAAATGTACAATCACATTAGTCAACGCTGAAAAGAATAACTGTCTTGCTTGACTTTACAAGACTTGCATGCAAATGTACGCACAGCATGTTACTTCATAGAAAAACATGTCCACTGCAAGCCCATACAATTTAAAAATACAGTACCAGTACATTATTTATAACATATATGGTAGCTCTTTCAAACCATAGACACACTTGCCAGCTACCACTTGTTCCAACCCTCAATTGCCAGAAATCACAGGTAGGTAAATAAAACTGTGTATTTTGAGGTAAACAGTGGATTAACCCATTCAGCCCTGACACACTACAGCAGGAGATGGGTCGACCAAGATAATTCAAGGGTAGTGAAAGATTAGCTTGGCGCCTGTTGGCGCCAAGCTAATCTGGCACTACCCTTGAATTATCGTGGTCGATTCATCTCCTGCAACAGGTGCATAGTCGTTAGATGCCGCCTCCAAAATTTGGGAAATCCGTGCGTCGGGCTGAATGAATTAAAAGCCCAGGCAAACAAGATATGGCATGTTAGCCCAAGCGTTAACCCTTTCCCTGCAACTGTACCTACAGTTTGTGAAATCTTGGCTCATTCAATGAGCAAAAGCCAAAACTGTCCAAGAAGCATGGATACAAGTTGGTTTCAGCAAGAGGCACAGATCCTCATGAGCTCCTGCAGTTGCTGGGGCTAATGAGGATTTACATCTCTTGCAGTTGGATCGGGTTCACTTTTCTTGGCAGTGAAGGGGTTAAATCCACTGTTTTTGTGTCAGAACACATGCAATTTTGACCTACTTCTGAATTTCAAAGGTCTTTTCTATAGTACACAGCTTTTGTTCATTTCACATTTACAAGCTTTTACACCATGCACTTTTAGTTCTGTGCCTATCTGTGATTTTGGACCTATGGCATTATTATTATAAGCCTCGTTTGACCCCACCTACATTTGCCCTGGGGAACATGGGTGGGGTTAACTACATCTTAGTTACCAGGATCATCTATGGCGTATGTTTCTGCGTACCCTTAGTCTCCATTTAAATTTTCCGTACTGTCTGCACTGCCTGTAGTCCTTGACACTGGATGTGTGTTTCTAAATGGTCTGCTGCACCTAAGAAAAGTTCTGTTTGCAGTTAATGCATTATTTTTTAATTGTTACCCATACATATTTTGTAATTGTAATCATTTTCTACTCTTGTGAACTAGGGTCCAATAAATTAGTATGAAAGTGCAGCATCCCTAGCATGCCATAGGTTTATTTTGCTTACTAAACTGGCTGGTGACAAAATCCAGACTAAAAAAGGTGACTGCCAAGCATGTAAAATGCAGAGAAGAACCGAACAGAGAAAGAAACATGCTTTGAAAAGACAGTTAAAATGTCTTTTCTAAGTGTGTTTCTTTTTCCGTTGGGTTCTTCTCTGGCTGGTGACATACATTCAATATTCTGTTTTGTGTTTTTTTCACAAGAAGCACACAGCACAGGCACATCCTGAGAAAGTCTTCTTGCTGTTAGGATGTTCAGCAATGTACAACCTAAACATTGATTAAAAAAAGAGAAGTGTAGCCCTCAATCTAGAAAACAGAAACATAGCCCTTCTCGCATGGCTGCAAGAGACATGGATTGTAATAAAGCAATGCCAAAACCAGTCACCGAGGGTGTTGGAACCTTACAGCGATGCAAAGCATACCACATGTATCTCAACATTTTGTACATCCACACCCACGAAAACACCCACATGCAGTCATGCGCACATACACAGCTTCCTTCATTTTAGCAAATTAACCCAACGGCTACATTTCCCACATTTTGGAGGTGTCACCTGACGACTATGTACCAGCTGCAGGAGATGGATCGACCATGATAATTCATGGGTGGTGCCAGATTAGCTTGGTGCCATCAGGCACCAAACTAATCTGGCACTACTCTTCAGTTATTATGGTCGATCCATTTCCCGCTGCATCACATCAGGGCTAAATGGGTTAAACTTGTTCCATGATACTCTCTCAAAATTTCATGCTAAAGTGGAACCAGTTTTCTCGCAAGAAAAAAGTGGTCTTAAAAACATGCATGCTCTCTCAAGAGAAGGGCGGAACGTTTCATCCGCTACAGCCACCTAAATGATGGTCTTTAATTACAGATGGTCTCTCACAAAGGTGGTCACCCAAAAGAGGTTCTGTTTCTCTATATCAGCCGAGCACAGTTTCTGCGAACCCTCTGAATTCTAGCTATCTGAAAGCATAGCAATGGCTGTTCTGCATCGACATCCAAAGGTGCAAACTGAGCATGTAACCCCCTTGTGCACACAGCCAACATTACTTTAATTTTTACTTTAACCCATATCCATCGGTATACGCCCGCGTGCGTACACACCCATTTCCATCGGAATACTCCGCCGCGCGTAGGCCCCCCTTTCCGACGGTATACTCGCCGACGCGTAGTTTAGGTGGTTCCCCTGTGTCCCTCTGTGTACACGTAAACCCCTACTTCCCATGACATCACAGGTTAGTGCTCTAAACGTCATCGAAATATGTGCACTTTTCCCAGTTCCGACCGAGAATTTGCCGGAAGTTGTAAGCCTTTTTTACGCTAATTTTCACCGCGTGTTAGAGTGAATACATCGAGCATGATTGCCGAGCCAGGTGAGAGAGAGGATGTGAACGATACAAGCGGCGATTTTGAATTAGATTCTGACGACAACATATTAGGGGAAGATGAAGAGTTGGTGGAGATTCGAGATGCACAAGTTTACGATGAGTTGAGTGATTTAGTTTGTCAAATTTTCGGCGATAGTGAGGAAGACAACGATGATTTTCCTGGGTTTCAAGATGGCTGGCAACGTGACAATTTTATTCCTTGCGTCAATAGAAAATGTGTAGTTTTCAAACCACTTGATGGATTTCATTCATTCTTTTTTTATTAGGCAGAAAATAGAAGTGTGTATATTTTACAGGCATATATGCTGCAGTGATTTTGGATCCTTCTATTGAAATAATGTATTTGAACACAAGGTATGTGAACATTTTTGCAGTAAACTCACTTTTACACTAAAATATTTTTTTTCTGTTTTCTTTTTGTCAGTTTATTTTTACATGGATAGCTAGTATATTCAATGCTGAATCTGCTGATATGCAACACGTAATGTTTTAGGGTGGGGTTGAGACTGTTTTAAGCCTTTTATACAACTACCACTCGTGCACTAAAATTTCCTAAAAAACGGTCAGCTCTGAGCAGGCACTCTCTGTAAGGCCTCTTAGCTCACAGAGTGCCTGACTGGAAGTGTCTTCCAGATGGATATGGGGTAATCAGCACCAGTGGATGCATGTGCAACGGGTTACCGCTAAGCATGCCACTCTCCTGACACTGTACATGTACAGAAGAACCAGTTCTTAGCAACCACCTTTTTATCTGCACAAAAAGTGGTCTTAAATGACAGGAGCTCTCTCAAAAGAAGTTTAACCCTTTTAGCCCCAAGGTCCCTTTCCTCAAATTTTGGAGGTGTTGCCTAATGAGTATGTACCAGCTGCAGGGACCATGATAATTCAAGGGTAGTGCCAGATTAGCTTGGCGCCTGAAGGTGCCAAGCTCAGACCTGTTTACCCCCTGGGTGCAGTCAGTGTACTTTCAACTGCCTAATTGTGTACTTTGGGACCTCACATGTGTATTTATTCACAAGCCAGTGAGTTGTCAGTTTCTCCAAAATGTGTATTTTTGTGTATAAACGTGTACATGTATGTGTACCCCAAAGCAAAATTGTGTACTTTAATACGCCAAATGTGTATGGTAAACAGGTCTGCAAGCTAATCTGGCACTACCCTTGATTTATCATGGTCAATCAATCTCCTGCTGGAGGGACTCTGGGTTAAATGGGTTAAGGGATAAAAAGTGACACCTGTCCTTAAAGACTATCATGTAGGTGACTGTAGCCAACTAAATGACAAACTGTACAGTAAATGACAGGTGATCTCTGAAAAGTGTGGTCACTGAAAATAGGTTCCATTGTACTTTGGAGTATAATTATATATGATCAACATTTTAATTGAAATACAATTTTTTTGCACCATGCGTCTAACTTGAGCAATACTCAAAATCATTATGCAATGGCTAGCATCACTCACATGGTTTTTATGTTTCTCACCATAAAGCATCTGCTCCAGGTAGCTCTACATAAAAATTTCTCTCCAATGTGAAAGTCTGATAGACTCAAGCAGTCCTAGACTCTAGTAGTCTTATTTTCAAATTCATTTATGACATTAATGAGTGCCTGGCAATACATGTTTTTTTAAAATGCTAGATATTCTGACACAAATGACACCTAGCAAGCACACAAGTAACATATGTACTTTATACACTTCTATCCTGCAAATTAATTCACTTATGTCAGAATTGAGTGCCAGGCAAGTTAGAAGCGCTCAATTCTTTATACACACCTATAACACATAACAAATGCACAAGTGAAGCAGGCCGTCATATATTTCCGTCCTATGCATTCATTCAAATCACTCAAGCACCAGGCCATAAAAATACAATTCAAAGCTTACTGACACATGCCACTGCCATGCACACAAAACACACATGGTTTACACAAATCGATCATTTCATGTCACAAATGAGCCCAAGGTAGTTAAACCCCTTGTGCCATTGGTACTGCAAAGAGTGTGTGTGTGGTACTGTTTGCAGTACCACACACACACTCTGTTTACAGTACAGTGTCTGCACAACACAAGAGGGGGTTAGGACAATTCAGAACTTATTGATACACACCAGCGACATGTCATATACACAAATGACATACACATCTCCAACATGCCATACACAAGTGACGCAGGCTTCACACACAACATACAGACATAAAGAGTGAATTATCTGCCAAACTTCAAGTGGCTGACCCCTCTTCATCACTTAGAAATTTGACGTGCATGAATGGGAAAATACCCCGGCGGCCGTTCACTTCTCCTTCCCAATGGCCGTTCACATTTATTGCCAGGACTTTCACAATCTCTCCTTTCTGGAAATGAAAAGAAAGAGAAAACTTGTATGATCTTTCCTTTCTAGAGATTAACATGATGGGATGAACCATAACCCACAAAGTCCCTTCCATGGGAGCTGTCCTCGCTGTCAATGGTCTCTACCTTTTGTCTTTGACCTGATTCTGATGTTGAATTATCTCCTATTGAAAAAGTCTCGTAGATCTGCCAAGTGAGTTCTATAAGGGGCGCAGGACATACACGTCATTGATTTGTCAAACGTCATTTGTCATGACGTAAGTTTTAGTTTTTATGGAATTTTATATTTTACGTGATATGAGTTTCACTTTCGCTTCAAAGGCTTGAGAAAATGGTGACAAAACTAGAACTTCACAGTACAATTTCAGTCTTGCTATAATTTGTGTGAAAGCAGGTTGACTTTACATAGCTACATGATATACTAAGTACACGGGTCACCTTCAAGCACTTCTGAAAGTGCGTCGATGTGCGTGTGACACTGTGCGTGCGTGCTACAAACATCTCCAAGAGGCATAGATCCTCATGTGCCCGGAGGGTGCATGAGGATCTTTTCTCCTCCTGGAGATGCACACATGTTTGTGAGAGAGAGAGCCGTGGGTAATTAATTTATGCTATAGATTTACAGTATGCTATTTTGTCATTTGTTAACTCATTTAGCCCCAGAGCACTACAGAAAGATGGACTGACCATGATAATGCAATGGTAGTGCCAGATTAGCTTGGCGTCTGATGGCCAAAAGCTTATCTGGCATTACCATTGAATTACCATGGTCAATCTAGCTCCTGCGTATGTTACATATTTGTTAGGTGACACCTGCAAATTCTAGGGGTTAAACAGGATAAAAATGTTGATAAGCTAATCTGGCACAACACTTAAACTATCATAAACAACCAATCTCCCTATGCGTTGTGTTCAAGTGAATCTGCCCATAAATCTCTGAAACACTCACCTTCAATTTCAGCTGCGTCTTGTCATAAATATTTGGGTTCCTATCCGTGATGACTCGTGCCAGTGCTGGGAGTTTCTTCTGAAAAACATAAAAGCTAAACATTATTTCAAGAAGAGCATACACAATATTACGTACCCAGTGAAAAAAAATTACAACGTTAGAGACAAAAGAAACACAACTGACTGAATCAAACAATGAAATGAATGGATGAAATCCACATGCCATGTAAATGTATGACATTACAAATACCCATACAGCTTCTTTTCCCTCGAACACTTATACCCTTACAGCTAAACCCAAAAGAAATCTACTCACACATATTTCATACATTTCTTGTTCTAACTTATTGGAAGGCAGTTTCTAAAAATGGTTCAAACTGCAGTGTTAAAATAAACAGCACAATACTTACATCTCTGAAAGACTGTGAAGGCGCCATGAGGGTTTCTGGCTGTCTGTAAGCTGGTGCTTCCGTCTGAAAAAGATAATCTTCAGTTAGTACAATCATGAACGAACACAGGATGCAGGAGTTGTGTTGGACAGTGGCCCCTAAAACACAACCAAAAATAACAAAATCTCACAATTTTCACAATATAAAACTTAATTTTGAAATGTTATGACAAAAGACATTACGATACTTGCCATCAATGAGGAGGTAAGAAAAGAATTACCATGTTAAATTCTGTGACTTAACTCATTCTATCCCAGACACACCCCAGCAAGATATGGATCGACCATGATAGTTCAAGGGTGATGCCAGAATAGCTTGGCGCCCATAGGCGCCAAGCTATTCTGGCATCACCCTTGAACTATCATGGTCGATCTGTGTCCTGCACTGCAACGCAGTCTTCAGAGGACAACGGCAAAATTTGGGGATTTCGGTGTTGGGGTAGAATGAGTTAAGTTACATGTACACTACACGAACAAAGAGTCAGAAAATGTAACACTACTACTTTCCACCAATCAATCAATACATCAACCGATCCATCCATTTATCAATGAAAAATAAATAAATAATAAATCCACCCATCCTACCCCATATCATACTGTGGCTAAAAGCTTCAGATTTGTACACTGCCATATATGTAAGCTACATTATAGTACTTACAGATAAGGATATAGACCAATGGCTTTAGTTCAAGGGTGGTGCCAGAATAGCTTGGCACCTAGAGGTGCCAAGCTATTCTGGCACTACCCTTGAACTATTTTAGTCAAATTTATTTTCCACACTGATGTATTCCAATGATTATGGCTAATGATGCTTACCACGGGGGAAGCGCTGGTGGTCCCATTAGACTCGGTGACTCGCATGGTGTAACTCACAGGGATCTGTCCCACCCGTCCACTTTTGTCTCGTGCTGTCCACCACTCTTCCTCATCTTTTGATATCACCTCCAGAACGTCCCCCTTTCTGAACGGCAGATCCTCAGGATCCTGAGAATGAAAACAATGTATCAATTCCAGTATGCCCCCCTATTTCAAAGGTCCTACAAACCTGACAGAGAACATCGTTAACTGCCAGCTGATCTGTACTCCCCCACCCCCCACCCCCCAATCCGCTGATTTTTGAATTTTCAGCCCCTGGAATCAAGGTCCCTTGTCTACTACCCCCTCTGATTGAATTTTTGGCCCCTGGAATCAAGGTCCCGCGTCTAACCCCCCCCCCCCCCCCCCCCCCCCCACACTGTTTGATTTATCAGCCCCCGGAAGCAAGGTCTAGCGTTGCAAAGACCTTTTGTATCAGGTTGAAGGTCCCAAACCAAAAAGTTGGACCCCCCACCCCCCTGGAGCTAACTGATCCACCCCTGAGTCTGCAGTTGCATGAGTGAACTTAGTCCTGCCATAGCCAATAAGCATGGTGCTCCACCATAGTGAGCACCCTGCTTAGTGGCTGGCACAGGACTTAGCTCACTTATGCAACTGATCCCAGATTTCTAATGTATAACAGCAAATTAGATTTTAACAAGAATGGAAAAGCCCTTAAGGCTCATGTGCATGAACGATCCAGTTTTAACATAAGGGTTGACTTTTGTACTTGCGAAGTTTTCTAAAAACATTCATGCATTTTTCACACTTTTGTCAATCTCCCATGATCCTTGACCTTTGCGATTAGTGAACCAAAATAGTACGCACAGAAAGATCTTATCAGCTTCTTTTCTGCCAAATCTGGTTTAAAAGTTTGCAAAGTGGTGGGAAAAAAACACCAAAATTCTCTTCAACATTTGCCAATCTCTTGTGACCTTGACCTTTTTGAGGGGTCATACACATTAGCATGCATACATGGAGAAAAAAACACTTTTTCATTTTTTTTTTGTCAATAAATAGCGATTTGTGACCTATATTTCCTGATCTCTTGTGACCTTGACCTTTCCAAGGGGTCATCCAAATTAGTATGCTTTGGAAGGTCTTACCATCAGGTATCTCGGTACCAAGTTTGGGTCTGAAGTTATGAATATTTTGAAGAAAAAAAAATCTTTTATCATAACAATAACATGGCTATTTTTTCTTAACCTATTTCCTGATCTCTTGTGACTCTTGACTTTTCTGAGGGGTCATCCTAATTTGTATGCTTAGGAAGGTCTTACCATCAAGAATCTTTTTACCAAGTTTGAGTTTGAAGCTGTAAATAGTATTTAAGTACAAGAATGGCAAAGTCCTAAAGACTCATGTGCATG
The DNA here is from genome assembly GCA_036245525.1 of Semisulcospira habei. NCBI lineage: Eukaryota > Metazoa > Mollusca > Gastropoda > Semisulcospiridae > Semisulcospira > Semisulcospira habei. The sequence continues at coordinate 62,481,835 of BTPG01000006.1, forward strand.
ACCAATCCACATAATTTATTATTTCTGTGACCTTGACCTTCCAACAGGTCACTGAAGTAAGCAAGTGTTCAAGTGTTCTAACATAACATAAGGAAAGGGTTGGCATTTGTACCAACAAAATCCATGTTTTCTCAAAATGTACACATTTTTCAGGGGTCAAAACAGGTGCTCGGAAAAAAAGCTGAAAGTAGGGGACCCAGACTCAGGGGCGGATCAGTTAGCTCCAGGGGGGTGGGGGGTCCAACTTTTTGGTTTGGGACCTTCAACCTGATACAAAAGGTCTCCGCAACGCTAGACCTTGCTTTCGGGGGCTGATAAATCAAACAGTGGGAGGGGGGGGGGGGGTGGTTTGTAGACACAGGACCTCGATTCCAGGGGCCGAAAATTCAATCATAGGGGGATAGGGGGTAGTAGACAAGGCACCTTGATTCTAGGGGCTGAAAATTCAAAAATCAGCGGAGGGGGGGGGGGGGGGGTGTACACGCGAGACCTTGGTTCCGGGGACCAAAAAATCAAACATTGGTACACAATGTCGGCGGGGCAAACCTCACATCTAGCAATTTCAGCTGAGCTTGACTTCCGAATGTGCTCTCCTATCCGTTCAAACATGTCAGGGTTGGACTTAACTTTCACAGATTTTTCACACCGCTCCCATCTCCATTTGTTTCTCACTCCTGTTTTTTCAAAGTTTCGCTGCAAGCAACAATGTGGCCACACAGGGCAATTAGATTATGCCCCCTTTTCACACTCTTCTCTATTAGCTTCTGGCAACACAAAGCTATCAACGAAGAACCTTTCTGCCAAAACAAAACATCCACGCGCAGCATATCACAGGAGAAACATTTTCAGCAATTCTTAAAAAAATTATCTGTTAGCATTTTCCACAACACTCTAATGCACTAAGTACCCCATGACAAAACTGTCTGCAAGCCTGCATACAACCGTGCACATGCACATAAGGCTCCCATGAACACACTAGGTCGACTAAAATTACCCAGATTTTGCTTTTTTTCTCACCACCTGTCATGCCTTTTGTTGCTCAAAATGCCAAAAAATTAAGTTTTACATCCTAAAACAATTGCAAAAAGGGAGGATTTAACAAAAAAAAATATTTCTTGTGGAAAAGTTACTACATGCACCAGAAGCAATTGCCCCGTGTGGCCAGTGTGCTGCGTCGCCAGACACCATCTTGGAAAAACGAAGCTTACCTAAAGTTAACGATAAACGAATTTCACAACTTGAGGACCTGCGCCGTTTAAGAACCGTAAGCGTTTCAGATTTTTTTCCTATGCGGAATTGCCTTTTTTTTTAAAAAGTGGATTAAAAAAAAATTAACGCCGATATCCTCAGAAAAGCGGAAGATTTTGACCCCTGATTTTTTCAAATTTGTCAATCTCCCATGACCATCAACCTTTATGAGTACTGGTAGTGAACCAAACTACTATGCATAGAAAGGTCTTATCATCAGATATCTTTCTGCCAAATTTGGTTGAAAAGTTTTGCAAAACTCCTGATAAAAACAAAAATTCTATTAAAAAAATAGACAATTTCACGTTTGCTGATCTCTTGTGACCTTTGACCGTTTGAAGGCATCCTCCAAGTTTGCATGCATATGAAGGTCTTACCATCTGTACCAGGTTTGGGATGGAAGTTGTAAACAGTATTTGAGAAAACAAAAAATTTCCTTCAGCAAATGGCAATTTCCTGATCTCTTGTGGCCCTTGACCTTTCTGAGGGGTCATCCAAATTGGTATGCATAGGAAGGTCATATGCATCAGAAACCTCTGTACCAAGTTTGGGTTTGAAGTTGTGAATAGTAGTTGAGAAAAAAAAAATCTTTTGTCAAAATATGGCTATTTTTGTCTACCGCATTGAAAATACGGTAGACTTTGAGATGCGGCTGATCGGAGCACTCTCCGTAGCATGCAAATGACAAACATTGGCAGGCACACATCAGACTCTGACAGTAAAGTAACACGATAAAAATTACGTCATGCCTAACCGTGCTGTTGAGCGTACATTTGGCGGGAAACACCGTGTGTGTGTGTGTGTGTGTGTGTGTGTGTGTGTGTGTGTGTGTGTGTGTGTGTGTGTGTGTATGTAGACACGAGTTCCTCCTGTGTTTGTGTATGCACAGGTTTGAAACTTTAGGAAATGCTTCCTTTAAGAATTATTTCGGAGTACTTTTCAGCATTTTTAAATTGGCTTACTCATTAAAGAGGAAAATTGCCGTTTATAGAAAGTCGGTTGACCCGCATTTAAGTCCGTAATTTGTGTTATATTCATTTGAAATTTTTAATATACCTAGCTTCGAGGAAGATATTGGATGAGTTCGTTAACCAGCTTTGTAGCTATTCAACATTTTAGTAAAAAATAATTCAACGCAGAAAAAAATTGTCAAAATGAAAAATTCTCGACTTCAGACAGTGATTGTGATGTAAAAGCGCTAGGCACATTATACATTGTTGCTGTTGTTATACATTGTTGCTGAACTGACAAAGCACCAGACACATCATTATTATACATGAATTGACACAAAGCTCTCTCTTGCTCTCTCTCTCTCAGTTTGATTTAGGAATACCGCTTATAGAAAGTTGCTTGACCCACATTTTAGTCTGTAATTTTCATTGTATTCACTTGGAATTTGGGATATAGCTAGCTTTGAAATAGACATTGGACGAGTTCGTAATCCAGCGTTGTACCTCTTCAACTTTTTAAATAATATTTAATTAATTTTTGCAAGTTTTGGATCCTATATACTCCCATCAAACAGTCAACCCTGTCAGAGGCTGTGTGGAAGAAAACAGTCAGCCCTGCAAGAGGCTGTGTGCCTTTTGGATAAGTGACGTCAAACATCAAATGCGTCACTGCGTACACGGCATCGTGACACTAGCAATGTCATGACGTGAAGCTTATTGTGACATCATTTTGCTGCTCGTGCTACTCTTCTTCTACTGTGCATGAGAAGAGATTGCAAAGCCTTGATACATTCCACAAAGGTCAAGTCTTCCAAAGACCATCCTACGAACGCCAGGATGAAACAACCAACCTCAGGGAGACTGAAAAGATCAAGCTTTGTGAAGGAGACGAGAGCACTGCAGAGAAAACACCAGGCAAAGCTCTCTGCGCAGGTAGAGGCTCTGAATCCTGCTAGCGACCTTCCACCCTGGGAAAGTAAGCCAGAAAACATCACCATCTCTTCCACGGTACCCTACATCACCACCAAAGATGAGCACAGCACTGTGAGCAAGAAAGCCCTGACACTGGCCATACTCGAAGAAAAGCATCTCCAGGAAGCATGGATACGGGCATACACCGATGGATCAACCACAGATGCAGCACAGAATGGAGGGGCTGAGCTGTACATTCAGTACCCAAACGGAAAATGGCAGGCAGAGGCAGTACCAACAGAACTTCACTGCACAAATTACAGAGCTGGGGTGGAAGCCCTGGTCCGCGCTGCAAACACCCTTAGTGGCACTGCAGACCCGGATGCCCAGATTGTCTTCCTGACTGATGCCATGCCTGTCCTTGAGGCAACAACAGCAAGCAAACTGCTACGTCTACAAGAGGTACACCAGACTGGTGCTGCAGTGCCCTTGACACTGCGGCATCTACGGCAAGGAAGAAGCTGACAGAATGGCAAAAGTGGGCGCAGAGAAAAAATCAAGATGAAAATGGAGTCAGCTTCACAGAGATGAAGACCATCATTATGTCTTACAGACCACAACGGTCCCTAGACAGTTACCATCAGCTGTCCAGACAAGAGCAGGTGACCATCTTCCATCTGAGGACCAGGCACAACCGACTCAATTTCCACCTGCACAAATGCTTCCACCTCGTGCCATCTCCCCTGCGTCTTTGTGGAGAAGCAGAGCAGACCACAGAGCACATCCTCCAGGACTGTGGTAACCACCAGCTGCTGAGGGAGGAGATATGGCCGAAACCCACCACTCTACAAGAGAAATGGTACGGGCCTGTCGAGGCGCTACAGAAGACCACAGATTTCATTTTGAGATCCAAACTCCAAGTGTGACGGCGTTCGAGAAGAAGAGAGGATGGAAATGGATCAGAAGGATAAGCTGAAAAATATGAACAACTCTGAATGTTCCTAAAAGAAAAACGCATGTGAGCTCCAAACAATACGGCAGACTTTGGGATGAAATCCTCATCTTGTTTTACCTATTTCCTGATCTCGTGACTCTTGACCTTTCCGATTCGTCAATCAAATTAGTATGCATAGAAAGGTCTTACCGTCAGGTATCTTTGTACATGTACCAAGTTTGGGTTTGAAGTTGTGAATAGTATTTGAGAAAAACTCAATTATGTCAAAATATGGCAATTTTTTTACCCATTTCTTGATCCCCTGTGACCTTGACCTTTAAGGGAGGTCATTCAAATTGGTATTTTTAGAAAGGTCTTGCCACAAAGTATCCTTGGGCCAAGTTTGAAGACTGTGGCTTGAATAGCCTAGAGAAAATGCAACGTTCAAGTTTACCAGAGCAGACGATGGACGACTACTTGCCTTCTAACATAATCACTTTTGCTTCGCAGGTGAGCCCCAAAACAAATTTTGTCAAAATATGGCTATTTGTGACCCATTTCCTGACCTCTTTTGACCTTGACCTTTGAGAGGTCAATGAAACTGATATGTTTAGAAAGGGCTTGCTAAAAAGCATCCTTGGGCCTCGAACTGTGGATGACAGGACAGACAGACGACCACTGGCCCAGAACACGGAGACTCACTTCTGCTTCGCGCGTGAGCCAAAAACAGTTAAAAAACAATAAGAAGTATTGCTTTTAATGTTCATAATGCATTTTTTCCTGAAGTTTTTGTGGTTTTTGCTGTGACTCATTATAAGAGATTTTTTATTAATGTACAATCGGGTTTGATTTAAAAAATATGAAACTTTCTGGAAATACAGATTTTCTTCATTCTATAAGCGACGTCCACCCATGGGGAAACAAACTCCAGCTCCTGGGCAATCACAGCAATACACTGTACATACTAAATATCCCAATGTTTTAAAAATCACTTGTTTCAATTCACCGTCTATTAACATATATGATATCATACTGAGGCTAAAAGCTTCAAATTTGTACACTGCCATACATGCTACATTATAGTACTTACAGATTAGGATATAGACCAATGGCTTTAGTTCAATGGTAGTGCCAGAATAGCTTGGCGCCTAGAGGCGCCAAGTTATTCTGGCACTACCCTTGAACTATTTTAGTCAAACTTATTTCAAACACTGGTGTATTCCGAATGATAAGGGTTAACAACAATCTCCACAGAAAGGCCATTTCTGAGGAACCGAACATCAAATTGTAATTGTTCAGGTGAGGAGAAACTGAAACTTACCCTTCCATCAAAGTCATATTTGCCCATTACTTTTTCTCGAGGAGCCTGTCAACAGATAACAATAATGATAACAATAAATCACTTTTAAGTCTTATGAAGTGCAATCTCTCTTATAAAAAGGCTCAAAGCATGACACTGATAATGACAATAACAGGATAATAATAAAATATATGTGTAGCAGTAGTAGTAATAATGATAATAATTTAAATTCATTCATCCTTGAAATACTACATCAGAATATGAACTGAACAAGATAGTTCAAGAGTGGTGACAGAATATCTTTCATTCTTTGCCTACAGGCATCAAATAATTCTGGCACAACACATAACCCCTTCACTGCCCAAAAATATTGAAGAAAACCAGACAACTGCAAGAGGGATAGATCCTCATGAACCACTGCATCTGCGGGGGCTCATGATGATCTATGCCTCTTGCTGTAACAACTTGGAATCTGTGTTCCTGACAGTGGGGGCTCTCCTGCATAATTACCTTTTGAGGACAAATCCCTAATTCATGTTGTATTTCAGCCCTAAAGTATTACTATTAGTATTACAGCTTAACTCATTTAACCCTATGGTCACATTTCCCAAATGTTGGAGGTGTCACACAGACAATGACAAAGTACCAGTTGCAGGAGATGGATTAACCATGATAATTTAAGTGTAGTGACAGATTAGCTTGGCACCATCCAGCGCCAAGCTAATCTGGCACTACCCCTGAATTATCTTGGTCGAGTCATCTCCTGCTGTAGTGCTTCAGGGTTAAGGCAGTGCTTTTTGTTGAGATGATTCCAGCAGGGATCATCTTGACAAAAAGCACTACCAACAGCAAATGGATGGATGTGTTAAATTCATCAGCAGATCTACACACAGGTCTGAGATCCTGAACTGCTACAAAAACGGGAGCTGTAAACGAGAATGCCTCCATCTGCATGAGACACTGACTTCTCAGGAACCCCGTGACAGCAGCCTGGGCTCATGTGAATCCAAGCAAACATTGCTTCTATTAATTATTCTCATTAACTCCAATCCCTGTTGTTTGGACAGTCTAATTTACTTTATGATCCCCCATGACCTTCAAAATGCCCGATTTTTGCCAACTGCCTTAAAAGTCTCACATCTGACAGACCGTAAAACTACACTTGAAAATAGTTTAAAGGGGTACGCCCGACCTTTTTTAAGGCGTCAATTCGCAAAAAGCTTTTACTGGGCTTCAGTATACATACCATTTAGACAGTGACCACCCTATTGTCTCACAAATGCTTTCTTTCGTCTGTTCTAAGCGAAAAGAGGCCCATCAGAATCTTCTGACGGATACGTTAAAAGATTGCTTCTGATAGGCGATGGTAGCTGACGTCATAACTATTCTATACGACCTTAGGTCATCTGTATAATTAATTCAATCAGAGACAAACTGGCAGATGAACCAGTGAAGAAAAAAAGAAAGTATCACCAACTCGCGCCGACAATGACGGACTCGGAATTGAAGAGAAGAAAGAGGAAGAGAGACAAGATGCCCCTAAGTAGGATTGACATCAGACAAGGGAATATGGGTCATTCTCTGAAAAGGTGGTCAAAATGTGTGACACAAGGAGCCCAAATCCAACTTCCTGCAATTTGTCCAGCAATGTGGTATAATGTACTCCTACTAATACTATCCCTGCAATGTATGAGGAACAAAAAAAGATAGTTCACACAGTGGTTTTTGTGTGAGCCACAAATAATTAATGTGACCTGGCATCTTTGGAGTTTGCTACATGGACACCAAACAGTGCCTTTAAACAAGCTTAATTAAATAATTTAAATTCAGATGCACTGATGATGATGATGTCCACTTGTAATGTGCATCCACTCCATGCTAGCAGCATGCTCAGGGCGCGAAATAAATAAATTTAAAAAAAACACACGCAACTTCTGGTTCAGAGTAGTCCTAAAATTAAAGTCAAGAAACAGTTGGGTTTTGAGGTGCCTCCTGAAGGTGCCAATGCAGTCAATGTCCCTCAAGGGTTGTGATAGTCCATTCCACAGCTTAGGTCCGCAGTGTGAAAATGCCCGGAAACCAAGTGGCTTCTTTGTGTGGCTTTCAACACTTCGGGTGCAGAGTTTGGACTGGACAGCAGAACGGCGCTGCCTCAGATGGTAATAGTGTGGGACTATTTCCTGGAGGTACTCTGGTGAGTCTGGGTCATTTATAGACTTGTGGCACAAAGTGAGAATCTTGTGATCAATTTTTTGCTTGACTGGAAACCAGTGCAACTGCTTAAGGACTGGTGTGATATGCTCCCTTCTTTTGGTTCAGGAGCGTTGAATCAAGCTTATTATTGTGTATTTAAATATTTTTAGGCTACTACACTCAGATTTGAAAATACCATGATATTGGCTGCCGGATCATCTTCTTTAAAGCATGGTGGACAAAAAGTGGGCAGTGAACAATGTTTACTTTAGATGTTTTCTATGACAAGTACCTGAATTGCAATTGCGCACAAAATGGATTAAAATATGAAGGATGCTCACAGGTGAAAAATAATGCAAGAAAAGTCAAATTTTACTCTTGTGTCTGTACTATATTGTAAAGAAACAAGCCATTATGCGGTCGGTACACAAACATTTTCACGGTTGCTTCACGGACACACGACGCATATTTACTAGTCACAAGTGTGTTGTTGTGTCCATGCATCAACCGAACATCATTTCTTCGAACTCATACACCATGAAGCACATACAATCTTTGCACAGCATGTTCCAAATCAACCTTTGTGTCACAGAAGTACAATACGTCCGAAGAATCCGGCAAACAATGACTAAATTGTGTGATTCTTGCATTTTACTGTTCGGGGGACTGCACGCGCACCGCGGTTGATATGAGAAGGTGTTCACGGACCCCACACTTTCAGTGAATGGCTTTGAGTAAACAAAGGCCCTCTCCCGCACTTTCATGAACTTTACACTACTTCCGCTGGAACATGCGTATGAATACAGTAATAAAATAGTGCACCCTTCTGTTATAGAAGCGGGACTTATCGTTTTGTTCTGGCGGTTGATACTGAAAGATCTTGACCCAAAATTTGGCTGCATTTTATTAAAGGTCATTCATTAGTATTATTTCCTTGAAGATTTAAGCAAACTCAGTGTGTACAGAAGTGTCCATGAACACGATTTCCGGTAGTATGTGTAAAAGTAGTTTGTGCTATGTGTAACCACGTACGGGAGAAAAAATGTGATCAGTCTGAGTTTGACCTGACTGAAACAACCGTCGGACAAAAAGTTTCATGTAATTGAACTAGGTAAAATCGGCCGCTAGGTATAAAATGTATGAATGGTATTGTGCAACATTGTTTATATAACCGATCAAAACAGTTTGCTAAATTTGAAGCAGTGAATTTGTCTGATCAAACAAGTTCTTGTCAGACACTATGAGTCATGTCACAAATCGGTCTTGTTCATTCTCAAGCTTTTAGGCATAAAAAGGCATCAAAATTAAGATAAACAAAATGCAAAGGTATGGTTTTATGCATGCTATCCCCTTACTTACTGAAGAACAAGTCTAGCAAATAAAATGGGTAAATATGTAACCATGAATATTGATTTTGGTTGCTCAAACTGTTGCACCCTCAGCTGACCACCTTTTCAGAGAATGACCCATATGGACATGTGGCAACGCGTAAAGCAAGAGCTTGGCTTGACCACCCACCCAAAATTTGTTGCTTTCCTGCTGAATCAGTAAGTAATCTAACAGTCTTTGTCGATCTTCCCAAGTAGTTCCGCGAGCGCTAGTGATTTTCGTAATTCACGCTCTTCAGTAGAGCTAGTTATCACATTTTAAATGCTGCAAAGATCTGAGAACTAGGGTGAGTGTCAAAGTTGCACATCGCTGGTCGTAACATGTTTTTGTCTGTGCGGGCTCTCATTCACTCGATTCAGAGAGGTAGTGTTTCTGCTGTGATGGTACATTTGTGCTTTCCAATGATGCTTTCAGTTACGTAGACTTCGATATATATGTGAAATGTGAAATTGACTGCAGTGCAGAAAGTGGGTATAAATACCAATGTTTTGTTTGAGTGATGGAAGACTGTGCGTGTTTCCAAGTGGTAAAGGATCAAAGGTCAAACTAGGAAGCGTGAATGCGTGCTTGCTTTGCGAGAGTCAAACAAGCCACACCCCTCGGTGCACGACCGTTACTAGTAAATACTAGCAGATCGAGCAGAACCTGCATTGTGATTTCGACAGCATAGCGAGTATGGAAGGTTTATTATACTTTCTCGTGAAAAATTACACCAAAGAGATGCCGGAGAATATCAGTACACATGTACACTTTTACGTGTGTACACCACACCGATGACCTCGTGACCTGCAGTATTGAGATACACTGATAGTCAGCCGGGTTCTGCCTTGTGACGTAGGCTCAAAAATATGCATATTAATAGGTAGTGGCAGCGCGCCCTAATTACTGCCATCAAGCAGAAGAAAGAGCAGTTTTGCCTTGATTTTAATGAAGATCTGCATGCAATCTATTGAAAAAAAAAATATATAGCACTGAAGCTAAAGTACAATTTAATATTTCCTCTTTCAAATGAGCCTATTTTGGTCCATGAGTGTTTTCTACAGTGAGCAATGTCACCGAACTTATTGGTCACTTTTTCGTCATCGTGCGCCATGACCCCAATGGCAGCAGTGCTCTCGTGTATAGCACTTTTCCAGTCCGATTTTCAGCGAGTGATTCCGAGGTTGACACAAACAGTACACAGCTATTTTTAGTATCAAAATGTAGGGAATTGTGTGAAGAAATAGTTCTACACATGGCCCGGTCGATTTATCAACAATCATGGAAAATATTGATACAAATATGAAACATTTTAAACACCCAGTTTTAGGACTTAAATTTAAATGAAAGAAAAAAAATCGCACTCGTTCAAATGCGCTATGAGGTTAATGTGTGCGTGCTCTGTCGCCGTCACAATCACGTGATTTTCAGCACATGTTTTCGCGCAACCAAGCGTGCATACAAGTCAAAATGGCAGCCTCCAGCGCTTTCGCTTTGCCGTGCTCTTTCCAGGATATTGGCGTCAAATTGCGTAAGTAATATTAACTTTCTTGTTCCGAATTTGTTAATAAGATTATTCTGAAATTATATGCCTAAAGATTATGGGTTATTGTTTTACGTTAAGGAATAAGATTTGCAGAAAAGAAAACGGGTTACAAGCTAGCTAGGAGTTCCTTTGTTGACGTTCGTGCAGGTCGCCAGTCTGTAAAATGTCATATAAAACAGCTCACAACCATACAATCCTAATGAGATAGTTTACATGAGCGTTCTGCTACAAGCCAATTTTTTTTATAGCATTAGATGGCAGTTAACAATTGAGTAATCAATGATTTTTCTCGGGTCGGTCGCTGAAGTTAGTCTATGCAAGGAAGGTAATTTGTGAATGAGATCACTTCCGGTGGCTGTGAAAACGAAACTCGTTAAGAATTTTAACAAGTTTCAGCCTCTGTTCTTCATGTAAAATACTCGTTGCATACATATGTATCATGATCTACTAATTATTTGACAGTCTGCTGTTCTTTTCTACCTAGTAGCTGTGATTTGCATTTTAACGCAGAGCCACCTGGCAGTAGCGGATTAACACTAGCATTAGTAGCAAACCCCGCTCCCCTATTATCTCTAAAAGAAAAAATTCAGTCTTACTTAAGGTATTTATTTTCCACTTCCAGGGGATGATCAATTCCATAATCTCAAGAAAGTGGTCCTGGCTGAGGGAAGGGGTAGAAGGCCCAACATTCACGATATCACACCAACAAACAGCCTACTCATGCAGATTTAACTGCTGCGAGAAGATGGAGGGAAATCGTATGATGAAGCTGCTGCCTTTGTGCAGCACTTGTTTGCAGACTTTACTTTTAACAAGATTCGTCACGATTGCACACGGAAGAACGAGATGGGAAAGTTTTAAAGACAGTGAAAAGCAAGAGAAGTTCCTCGAGGAAGAGTTCGACACCAGTGGAGTGGGGCTGCATCTGAGAGATTGTGGGCTGACTCGACGGAGGATTCTAGAAGCAGACTGTCAGTTATCAAGTGATGCTACAGTGCAGTTTCTCTCGTGTGTAGTCGCAGTAGGACTGTTCCTTGATTTGGATGATTTCCAGAACATTTCAAGATATGTGCACATGGTGGTCTAATCTTACTGCACAGAGTGTAGGGGTGTCTGAAATGAAGAAAATGGCGAAGGTAACAAACAGAAAGAGAGCTAAAACTGCAAAGGCTGACATGGAAATGTTTCTGAGTCAGCCCTTGTGGTCTCTTCTTGATAGCAGTGGCAGAGCACTCATTCACACTGCCAACATTCCAACTCCAAGTCAGGAAAATGCTGCTGCATCCAGTCACAAATGTTGGGTCTGCCCGCCTAAGCTCTGAGTTTACTGCGCAGCGCACTCAGGCTGGCCACAGACACAGACTGCCGCGTCATATTCTGTGCGCGGAATGAAACCGGTGCTTTGCTCGTTTTGCTACCCACAATGGTTTTTCGCGGGCACGCCTTTTTAATTTCGCAGACGATTTCTTTTTCCCCCGCGGAATTTCGCGGACAATTTCCATGCCTGATCAATAGTGTATTTGATTATGTAGATAACAATAGGTAGTCAAAACCTTCTTTACATGACTTGGCTGATGCATTTAAAAAAAATTTTTTTTTGCAATATCAACAGTCTATCTATGAGATTAAAACTATATACAAACAAACTTTAATGTGTGTTCTGTCTCTTAATTTGTGTTTTGAAATTTGTTTTATGTTGGAACATTATAAAAACAATCATTAAAATACCTTCCATGCGATACGGCAAGACACGCATGCGCGTCTTTCCGAGAAAGTGTAGTCGGTTTTGAAACACATTGTTGAGCACGGTACACGCTCGTCGGCTAAAAATAACTAGTGGATATAATAGAGAAAAGCCAGCTCTTTCGTTTCGTATTCAGTGTCCCTTATGTAAAGTTGTATGGTTCTATGAGAAAAATCGAGTTGAAAAATCCAAAGTAAATTTTCGTAGAATTTCCATAGTCGGACCCCAAATTTAAAACTGTTAATAAAAAGACCGGCATCTCATACATATATACCAGTAATTTCAACTTTATCCGATATATGAATGCGCTCAACACATCAAAGTTTTACACAAGGCTAGCTCCGATTCTGCGAAACAAAAACCAACATGGCAGCGTCCGATCGTGCAATTTGCGAACTTGCGACCGATGATAAAGAAATGGCATCGCCAGAGATTTTGACGAAAGGACCATCCGCAGAAATACTTCTTGGTAAGATGTTTGAATATTCTTCCCATTCAACATGTTTATTATTTGCATTGATGGTTATTTTTGTAGAGAATGATGACCGAAATGGTGAAAGGGCACTCATCTGAAATGAATGAATTTCCGCTCGATCAGTAGCATCGGGAATTATTGTGGTGAATTAATTTAGCTTTGTAATCTGTACTGTAACCACTTGAATTCGATAGCTTACATGTAAAGGTTAGCATAGATATAAGAAAAATCGGTTCTTAGTTTGTTTGAATGTAGCAATAGATGGTTTTGTTGTGTCACGTGACCTCTGCATTCTTCCGGCCGTACAAAGTTCGTCTGCTAATGCTACAGTCAGGGCACTGTTTACACTTCCAGTTCTGTACAGACTATTTGTTCAAATCGAACAAGTGCTATCGCGAGACAGATTCTATGGAATAATTTTTTAGGTTAAAAGAAATATTTTTAGCAATTGTAAGTGTTCAAATCACATGTGCAGTGTCTTTTAGTACTCACTATTTTGAGAGGGGGGCTGACTGAAGGATTTGTTTACTTTAACTAGTTTTGTTTATTCTATTAATTGAGTTAAACTGTTAACAGCATGTACTTATATACAATTTGTTATCATTCATATGCTTTCTCGATAAAATTTGAACTTCATATGATTTATGTTGCAGTTGATGAAACCTGGATGTGATGCCAGTTAGCAGTGATGGAAGGATGTGGCATGTCACTGACATTGAGCAGGGCTATTTAGACATCATCAGTAGGCAATAATAAACCTGAACAGAGGATATCCCAGAGAAGACCTTGTTCACGAACTATAATTTAAATCATAATTCATGGACCACCTAAAAAAATCAATTATTTAAGGAATAACAATGAATATTGTGTCCAAATTGCAAGGCGATATCTCTAATGGTTCAAAAGTTACGTCCATTTCAAATTTAGCAGATGCTGACTTGGTCCATCGCAAGACATTTAAAACATTTTGACAACTTTGAGGGCTCATAACATCTAGTTTTGTAATTATTTTTACTTGTAAAAAAATAGAGCTACTCTGTGCATACTATAGAATACTTTTGTCATAAGAGAGTTGATGTTGGATACTTATCTGCACACTATCAAAATAGAGAAATTAGGCAATTTGCGCACTTTCATATTGGCTTTTTTGCTCATTTTGACAGCTTACTGAAACTTAAATAAAAGACATTATGGCATTATTCCTTGTCTAATTTATTTATGTGATAGTTGTGTCTGTCATTTGTGAAAATTTAAAGATTATGCTGATTTGGTTTTGTGCTACAGTCTTCCAAAAACGTGTTTGTTTTAACAATTGCACACATCATAAAAAAACGTTAGCCTTTAAACATGAATATTTCAGGAACTAGAGAAGTGTGATGAAACTCTATGCTCATGCATAGGGTTCACACAGTAGGTTTAAAACTTTAATACGGTACCTGTAGTTTTGTTAGCGGTTTGTCTTGTGACAACTATTCTGTGTGGCACGTGGCATCTTTAAGAAACGGTTAGCATGGAGAGTTTTAGTGAGTTCAGGCGAACAGAGCTGTAGGAACGTCAGTACGGGGCTTTACTGTCAGTGTGGACAGACGTGTGTGATACCTTAGCCCGTATTCCAAGACTGAAACCTAGAATTCAAGTATGTTTCTATTCTATTATTGATGGTTAAGTAAAGATAGTATGCGTTAATAGGAGTTAATTTGGTTGTGTAGTGTTGTATGGTTTGGTTCAGTTATGTTGGTTTGGAATTCATTGAGGCAACCAGTGTTTTCTTTGTAGTTATTTACTGAGATGGATAACTAAGGAATGTGAGGTGTGGGTGCCTAAGTCAAATAGTCTTTTCCAGTGTATGAAAGAACGTATAGCGAGAGTGCTAGTTATAGTCTGTTTCAAGATAGTGAGTCAGTGACAGAGAGATAGGGTGTTACGAAAGTAGTCGGGTTAGGAAGCATGTGTGTGTGTGAATAAACTTGTGAGTTATTTGTATCAGCCAGGTAACGTAATGTATCTCATATCCAATATGTGTGTGTTTAGCAAGGGTTATGATTTAGGACTTTATTATTTATTCAGAGTGCTTGTCGGAGAGTGGAGCGATGGACGCCGAGACGTCAGTCACCAGGGACCTATTGCAAGGTCATCTCTCCATCTCTTCACTCGGGGAGTGAGCGACCGGTGCCGAGACACCCGGGTCACAATAAGGACTGCGCTACAGAGTGAGGTTCTTGGACGTCCATGGTACAAGAGACGGGACGACTCGGGAGCGTACGAGAAAGGACTTGCACGCCTAGCCGTGAAAGGACTAAACGTAACCAGGCGAGAACACCAAAGAGGTTGGATTGTGAGAGACACCTACCTAACCTGGCATTTACGTTGTGTATGTGATCTGATGTGCTTGTATGGGGAAGGTGTAGTGTATGTAAGCTTTTAGGTGATCTTTTTATTGTTCACTTTTATAAACGTCTACGTTAGAAAGAAAGCCCATGAGTTGTGTTTTACCGCGTGAATGCGCCCGTCTGAGTCAGTGGCGGTGTATGCGTCTGTTGTGCGAGAGTCTGTACGTGCGACTGGGGGTGAGTCTGCGTGCGTTACAAGCTAGGACATTATTTTTTTTGTTTGTTAAGCTCAGAATGATGAGCTTTACAACACTGTAATACTTTTTAGAAACTACATTTATTCTCAAATTTTGGCTGCCACTACCTAATAATATTAATTCAAAATAAGGCAGATGCAGACGATAAATCCGTGATTTGGGTACAAAAAATAATACACCCTCCAAACGATGAATTTTGACATTTGGCATTGTACTTACATCAAAAAAACTCCAAGATAGTACACAAAGGACCCATACACATACTGTCAGCAGTATCTGTTGCAGACAGCTTTCTGACTGTGTTGAGATGCTTGATCCTGGGGAATATAACTGAATCTTGAATATAACTGTAAGAGTATTGCCCAACGAACTTAGCTTAACGTATACTATTAATTTACCACTAAAATGCATCCCTAGACAGACCATACAAGTACTGAAGAAAGCTCAAGTTTAGTACTAGGCTAACTTGGCTTTGCGTTCACTTACCGGTCGAATCAAGGTTGTCGTGTCCAAGTAGTGCGACTTATAAAAGTTGAGCAAACTGGGGATGTCGTTGAATTCTTTGTCACCGATTTTGAACCGTGTCATTCCTCCCACTTGGATGCGGTTAATGATGTAGTGACTCACTTTGTTATCCTCCCTGCCAGCAAAAATTATGATAAAGGATAAACTCCTTTGTGTATGCAACCACCACGGACCAGTACAAGGGGGCTAAGAATTAAGATGTTATCATCTGTTAGCTCCCTGCATTGTCAGCAGACGCAGATCAGATAGTCTTTGAAATTCAACATAAAACAGCCCCATCCATCCAAGAATACATGGAACAAATGGGACCTCTAAGAGGCAAAGAACCTCATGAGCCCCCGCAGATAAGGGGGCTCATGAAGTTCTCTGCCTCTTGCGGATGGGTGGTCTTCACATTGTACAGGGTTCAGTCTATGTACTGCAGTGCAAACATAAATCAGTTTTGATTTTATGAGAAATGCCAAGAACATCAGGGAATGCAACCATGAACAAGCGTTGAGAGAGCACATGATAAAAGTAGTAATGCATTGCTACTATTGCTACTGCTACTGCTAGTCACTGTGCAGAACTTTAGATGTTAACATTTTACAGCACAAAAATGTGTTACTGTAAGTCTAACTCAAACTTTCCACTAGGATTTAAAATTGTCTGTCATGGGGATGGACAGCATGACAAAAATATCAGTGCCAGTTGCTCTACAGTCCTTCATGTACTTGAATAGCTGGGATCAGTTAAAATTTTATCAAGATTTGTCCATCCCAGGGATGGATGACCTTCCATTTTTTTTCCATCCCTGTCAAAATTTGTCCATCAAATATGGAGAATTTTTTGTTAATGGGAAGCATGTAACTTATACTTTAAAGACACAATAACTGAATAAGACATTCTAGATCAGTAATTACTGGGCAAAAATCAGAATACAAGTATGTTCTTACTTTACACATAGAACAAAGTCTCCTCGTATGGACTGACTGTCTCGCACCAAGAATACACCGGCATCCTGCCGACCCTGCAGAATATCATTTGTCTCCTCCCGAGTCAAAGGACCAAAGTACCAACTGTAAATGGGAAAAGACACAAATATTTGAGTTAATTTATATGTAACAGACTTTTTCAGGCACGTTGTACGAATACCCCATGGCACATATTCTGCAACTTCAACTTTGCCTGCCACAGAGAAAAGAAAGTCACTCCTGAAAGGACTCAGCCCTGGATATGGTGAGGGGGTTGGGGTGGTGGTGTTTGCTATTCTAGGCAGGCCAGGTATCCAGTCACCTTCTGTCTCCCACCCCACCTGGGTACGGTCACCAGCAGTCAACATAAATAAGAACACCAGGAGGGTTAGCATCCTTAGTCAATGCAGCAACGTTCTCAAAATACCCCAAATACACACCCCACAAAAAAAAAAATTGTAAACAGAACCACTAAATATTTTTAACCTAAATATCTAAACCCAAACCAACAGGGGGCTTTGGACTGGCAATTCAGAATGGAGAGGCAGACTGCGTGGTATGAGAGGCGCTGTCCTTTTCCTGGCTGCTTTACTCTAGTGTGTGGACTGGCATAAGGAAAGACGCAAACGCAAGCCATAAAACAAAAGCAGTCTCCCCCTCCAGGACGAAATCAGCAAATGCTGGAAATCCCTTTCCCTGTATAATCGAAACAACTGAACCTTAAGGAAAGCAAAGGGTGAGGTGAAGGGGAGGCAAAGATATGAGTATTGGTATGAATATGATGTGTGTTGCCAAAATTACCGAATGATGGAGATAGCATACGTATACTTATGTGATAACAGTTCATTGCTCTTGACTTGCATTACCATTTTGTTATCAAGTAACCTCAAACCATTACCGTTAGTGTTGGAAAAACGAAGCAGCGAATGAGGAAAGTAATTTCATATTTTCTCACATCCAAACTTCTAATTCTATCTCTAGTCCCAGTACAGTAATGTCTAATGAGGAAAGCAACCAACATGTAATGCCAGTTAAATCTGATGCCAGTAATTGGTCGTTTTACATTTAATGGCTGTGATTTGGGGGGCAGGCTGGTTGGCCTCATCAGGTCTGCAACTGTGCCATTGAAGTACACACTCCTGGGCAGAACACCTCCTGTCTGCAAGAGAAGAGATCCTCAAGAGACCCTGCAGATGCAAGGGCTCATGAGAATCTCTACCTCTTGCAATGAATGTCAACTCACGAGGATAATTTGCTGCTTGCATTTGACTTTTAAGTTCTATGCTGGTGTTCCTCAAGTGCAGGCAGTTTAAGGTGCTCAGCCTCAATACTCTGGGCAAATGTCAGGCCTGAACTGCCAGTGTTTAGATTACTGGGGTCTGAACTGAACTATATGTACACAGTACAGCTGCTCTGGTACTTGTAGGTACCATAGTCTGTCTTGCACACTGATGCCAGAATTAGTACAGGAATTAATTTTTTTTTACAATTAAGTAACACAGTTCATGTTTTTTTCTTCAGCTTGAAAATGCACACAAATTTTGAAAATATACTAATTTACTATTGTTATAAATCTTGCTGCATTGCTTCCACATTGTGCAGCTTAATTTAAAAAGTGATCTCATGTTCTTTCTTTCAAATTAAAACAAATAAGGTCAACCTGGCCTGATCCTTGCACAAACAACAATAAAACTACACTAAAATTGTTAGTATCAACCATGTATCAAGGGAATCAACATAATTTAGTAACACTAATGTAAACACTAACATCAGCACGTATTTAAGTGTAACAGTTACTAAGTTACTAACACTGAAAATGAATACACTGCACTGAGTTCAGTAGCAGTGTAGCAGGTGCCAATCCCCTTTCAACACAGGAGCTTAGATGTGATTGTTTAGTGATGGCACAGATACTAGAGTTACTAACACCAGTGACTCCTCCTTTACTGATTCATTCACTAATAAGGCCAGAGTGAATGAATCAGTGGTTCACTCACACCCACATAAATGTCAGTGAACTGAGAAGCAACAGCACACAATTTTTCAAACAACAACGGTAATTATGACAAAATATTTATAATAAAAAAAACAGGCTGTGTTGTTCATGATTGGATTACTGTGGCTTGAGCAAGATAACTAGCTTACTGCTAACAGTGCTATTCAAACACTCCAGTACTCACACTACGGTAGCTAAGGCACTATCCGAATCGTCTTCACAGCGCGATCTCTACTATCTACACGAGGAAGTAACAGGTCAAGTACCGTTTATGAAAATAAGCCACCACTGTCATGTCCTGGGCAGACACGAGTAAAACATGCATTCATTCTTTTAGATCCACAAAACCAAAGACTTGTGCTCGCGAACGAATTAAGTTCGAAGGGTGGATTATGACCCAATTATTACTGATCGATCTGTCCGAGAAACACACATTAACGCTAATTATGGAAACTAATAAGCACTGAGAAAATGATAATGAATTTGTTTTGTCGTAATTATTTTGAACTGGCTTATGTACCTAGGACTAGGTAAACATTACGATTTAGCTCCCAAATCCAAGCACCTGACGCAAATGGCCAGTGCGCTCAGACAGGGAGCAAAGGTTGATGTTATAAGTTGAAAACATGCGATTGACGCACTCACCTGTACTTGTCCTCGGGCTCGAAGTCCGCCATCTTACCCACCGACTTACTGTACCCCTCTCAAGGACGGAGAATGTTGGCAAAAGACATTGAAAACAACTTCTATTACTGTCCAGGAAGTTTTAGCTGTCGCACAACAAGTATGGCGACAGTCCCGACTATTCCGGAACGTCCAAATCGTGGATCGGAAAACGAAACGAAACAAAGCCGCAGCTGATATACTCTGTACAGCGAGATGCCACAACTTGTTACGACGGAAGACTGCTAAATGCTTGGCGGCTATCTGTTCAGTTACATTTTTAAAAACTCTGAATGTTTGTTTCGTCAAAGAGAATAATAATAATAGCAATATAATAGATAATAATAATAATAATAATAATAACAACAACAACAAATGACTAGACAATACAAAAGAAAGAATAGTCAAGCCGGCCACTGAGAAGACTTCAGCGGCCGGTAACATGATCACGACGATCATATCACTACATCATCAGTGATATACTCACTCAGTGATGTACATCATTGACATGAGGATCACTGAGAAACGTTTTTTTGTTTTGTTTTTATCAAACAAATTCACAGGAAAAAAATACAAGCACATCCGTGACTGACACAATCATTGTGGCGTTAACCCCTTGACTGCCGAGAAAACGCCCTGGCCAGCCGGGCGGACTGACCGCAGTCCATCTGCAAGAGGCAAAGATCCGCATGAGCCCCCGCAACTGCGAGGGCTCAGTCACTGATGAGGATCTATACCTCTTGCTGACATCACTGACTTGGGCGAAACTGAACAAGAACCAGGCAAAAATATAGTCTACGAAACTCAGTCACTCAACACTGATTTTACTGACTCGGTGAAAGAGAAAATAAATGAAATAATGAAATCAACTGTACAAAAAAAAAAAAAAGGACGCAAACAAACCACTTCCTCATTGAAAGTGGTGCCAAGGAAATAATTCTGAACAGTTCAAGAAGTAAACACTTAGAGGTACAAATGCAAAAGTTATTCAGTCTGGGGCTCTTTCGCTTATGAAGTCAGTCGATCTGGCGGGATTGCAGTCGGAAAGCGACACAATCTGCGTACACTGGCAGTTAAGGCGGATTAACTCATTCCGGCGAGACGTGTCGCATCCGGATACGGGGTTAAAACCGCGTATCCGTCAGGATGCGGAACCGGCGTCTCGAACTGAAGGCGGAGTTCAAAAACATGTCTGTAACCCCCATATACTGGGTGCCGAAAAGACTGAGACTGAGAGGCGCTGGTGGTGTGGGGTCATGGGGGAGTGGGGGGGGGGGGGGGGGGACTGACAACTGCTGCAAGCTCAAAGATGATCATCAGTCCAACCGCTTGCTTTTCATCTCAGTCAGTGACTCAGTAGTAAGTCAGTAGTTCAGCCGGTGGACCGAATTTTCGTAACACAATTCTTATTCTTTGTTATAGGTATTTGTTGTTTTTTTGCTGTTGTTGCTGCCGGTTGCCGAGTAGTATTATTTTGTGGTTCAGTATTTTCAATTTGTCAGTGTATAAACTGAGAGTGACTGATTCGTCACGGTAGTGCCGGGTGTTGTCGCCATCAGTGTTGTCATCTCACACTGATTGTAACATTACAGCAGTTGCGTCCCTTTGCGGCGGACCACAATGACTGACAGTTCGGCAGTGATGCTCAGTCACACCGCAAAACACGAGCGGCCGCTCGGGCAAGGACTGGACGGACGACGAAACCTCAGTGATTGCTCTTGCCGCAAGAGATATAGCCTGATTCAACTGACGGGGCTCATGCGAATCTGTATCTCTTGAAGGCCATACTAGGTTCCAGTGTGTCTTACTGAGTCTTGACTGATCATCAGTCGGTTTCGGCCGGTTGAACGGCGGCACCGCCGCGCGTGGCCATGCCGGCCACTGAGTTTATGGGACGGTTTGCCGGCTACGACTAATCAGCAGTGACTGGCACTGTACTAGGCTAGAGACATAGGCGCCTGATGAGTGCGTGGTGATTTACACACCGAGCCTACGGTTTCTGCGAGTCAGCCCCTATCGCGCGAGCCGTGCGCGTGCGATGGGGGCTGACTCGTACAAACCATACTGATTTTGAATAATTATGAGCACCACACACTCGTCAGGCGTCTCAGCGTGACTGCCACAGCATGACTAACATTGCCGTATGTGATGTGTGAAGTCACACTCAGTGATTATTAAACTTGAAATTGGAATCTTAATTTCACCTTCTCGACCATCGCCGTACGGCACAGACACGAAAGACGTAGTACAAACCGTAGTCATAATTTAGCGGTGGATTTTGGGCATGGCCGGGGTTGATGTGACAACCCCGGAGCGGCGCGATTCCCCCACTGATACAGTCGGATTTTAACATCAGTTGCCTGTGTCCGTATATATGGTCGTGCATCAAGTCCTCAACGCGCATTATTTCAAGTTCCACCTTGTTACACCAGTGTGTCCGCATTGCCGTTATCAGTCATGATAACCCGAGCTAAGTGGATGCCCGACGGAAAACTCGTGACACGTGACAAGTGATTTCCGCTGATGTCAGTTAAAAATTGTTTCAAGCAGTGCTGCTGTTGTCGTTGCTGTTGCTAGCAGTTGTTGTTTAGATATTTCGTTGCTGTTTCTGTTTCTCTGATCCCTTCTTGACCGGCTTGTAGCGACTCTGTCTTGATATGTACGTGATTCCGATTACTGAAAAGCCATGCAAACTTCAGTAAATACATTTCAGACTGAGGCGGATTGGAGGAGGTGTGGAAACCCACTGCCACCCCTCCTTCGCAAAAAGAGGAAGAGGCGGGAGGGAAACACATGAAAGAAAAAGGCCGGGTACCCGGCTCTGCTGGCCCCTCTAGACTGGAACTGCACGATCTCGGCTTGGCGCTCTGAACGATCTTTGTCGTGACGGTAACACAAGTGAACAGAAGAAGGCACACTGACTCCCGGGAACAAATTAAGTTCTCATACTCCATATCCCGCTCCTCTCAGTAACTCTTCCCTCCCAGGGCGGATCGGGGGAGGGGGAGGGGGGAGGAGGGGTTCCCCCACCCCGCCCCCTCCCGCTTTTTGGTTTTGCGGCCTGGGAAGCAAGGTCAGTCTGACGTCAGGTGTGTGTCAGGTTGAAGGTCCAAAACAAAAAGTTGGACCCCCCCTCCCCCCCCCCCCTTTCCCCCCTTACCCCCCCCCTCCCCCACACACACAAACAGTGGAAATAACTGATCGACCCCTTCGCCCCCCCCCCCCCCACGTACCACCCCCTTTCTCTTACCTACCTCCCCCCTCCCCTCCACCCCCTCCTACACCCGCCTCTTGTCAGTTTCCCCACAGTGTTCTAAGTTTCCCCGGTCCTCCAATCCGAGACTCCCCCTGCACAACAGCCAAATATAGATCGTGGGGTTTTACGGGAATTGCCAAAATTAGACTTCCTTTTTGCTGCCGCTGTCTATGCGTACGTCGCGGCAAGGCCGTAACAGCGTATAGGCTTACAAACATACATTTAAAGTTGATTCGGATGCAAGAGGCGTAGATTCTCATGAGCCCCTGCAACTGCAGGGGCTCATGAGAATTCTACGCCTCTTGATCAATCATGACTCAGCCGCTTGCTTCTGCAAGGAAAGACTGAACAAGTGTCGGGGTTTCAATGTGCTGTTGCGTTGACTGTACTGTTGACTTAGCGCACAACTTGACAACACTTCCTGCTCCGGACTGACAGTCTATCTGCAATCGTGTTGAGAAAGCCGGGATCAAGTTATTGCAGTGAGGCATTAAAACTATAATTATTTAACACAGTGCGTGAAGCCGTCTGTACATTTTAGGGCCTACTCGGCGGCGTGGCACGGACATAGTGTTCCGGCAATTCAACCGTTAGTTGACACCTGCTGTACTGTCAGTGGCTAAAGTGGATTATCCGCCGCATTGACGGATGAAGGACTAGTCAATGACCGCAGCAGAGTATTGGGGACGGATGTGTTCTGAGAAACTGCCAATGACATACTCTCTCGAAAGCAGCTCTGTGCACACTCAATGGCATCCAATGAGTTGACGGCTCTGTGACTGAGACTGCACACTCATTCAGTTGGAGTCATGATCAGTGAAATGCCGTCACACGCCGGTTCTGTGCCTTGCTGAGATGTCAGTCACCACTGACGATACACTTTCACTGACATTTCAGTTTGAGCGCACAGCCGGCAGCTGACGCAGGTAAGTAAGCGTCTTTGTCGGATTTGTTGATTCATGTGGGGTTTTTTTGTTGTTGGTTTTTTTGTTTGGAGGTTAGTCACTACAAGTTACTTACCGGCTGCTCGTCGACGGGACTCAGCAATTATTTACAAACACCCCAGTGTCCGGTTGTATGAGTGGGCATAGTCCTGCATCAGCCACTAACCAAGGTGCTCCGCTAGAGCGGAGCAACTTGGTTACTGAGTGGCTGGCGGCCACAAAACTAAGCTCACTCGTGCAACCAGACCCTGCACTGTAGTGCATGGTTAGGCATCATCAAGTTTCTCTCAGTAACTGGACAACTTGATGTGACGACCTCAGTGGTAACGCTCAAGATGATAACGGCGGCGCATCCGAATATGTGTCAGTTACAATGAAGTCAAACACCATTTTTGTGTGGTGTGCCGTGTGTGTGTGTGTGTGGGGGGGGGGGGGGGGGTGGGGGGTGGGGGGTGGGTGGGTGGGGAAGGGGACAAAATGACTCGATAAATGACTAATGTTTATGGAAGTGTATTCCTTTGGCCGGTTTGCCAAAATGTCTCACTGAACTGTCGTACTGGGTGTAGGCTACAAGGTACAAGTTTATCCTGGCTTTTCAGTTACTCCGCCACGCTGAGCCCCTTCCCATACAGTTTCACGTTCCCCCATAGCAACAAACACTACCTCCTCCCTCCCCTTCCCCGCCCCAGCACACACACACACACACACACACACACACACACACACACACACACACACACACACACACATACACACGCGCATGCGCACGCGCGCGCGCGCACACACATACACGCACGCACGCACGCATGCACGCACGCACGCACACACGCACACTCACACACTGGCAAACACACACAAACACTAGCGAACACACACAAACACGCACGCACGCACACATACACGCACACATATATACAGAATACATGCACTCACGCACGCACGCACGCACACACACACTGGCAAACACACACACTGGCAAACACACACACATACACATACAATCATTAAAGCACACGCGCCGGCTCTCTCGCACACACACACACACACACACACACACACACACACACACACACACTCTCGCACGCACACACACACACACACACACACACACACACACACACACACACACACACACACACACACACACACACACACACACACACGCGTGTATATTAACTCATTCAGCCCGACGGCCGTATTTCCCAAATTTTGGAGGCGTCATCTAATGACTATGTACCAGTTGCAGGAGGTGGATCGACCATGATAATTCAAGGGCAGTGCCAGATTAGCTTGCCGCCGACAGGCTAATCTAGCACTACTCTTGAATTATTATGGTCGACCCATTTGCTGTTGTAGTGCATCAGGGTTGAATGGGTCAAACAAGTTTTGCGAAGAGAGGGGAAGAGACTGCGGGTGACGACTGGAGTGTGCACCAAACTAAACTGTCTTGTTTGCATCGCCAACGTTTAACAATGAAATCGTCGGTAACAGCCGTGTGTTGTTCATAATCGCATTTCTCAAAAAGCCGGAAACTTCCTGCGCATTCGGCTGCAAAATCAATTCGAAACGGCGAGAAAGAGGAAAACTCCTACTCATTGACAGAAACCGAAACTGACGTAAGTCATTTAAACCCTGACACCTTACAGCAGCAGATGGATTTACCATGATAATTCAAGGGTAGTGCCAGATTAGCTTGGCGCCTTCAGACGCCAAGCTAATCCGTCACTACCCTTGAGTTATCATGGTCAATCCATCCCCTGCAACTGCTATAGTCGTTAAATCTGGAATTGCGTCCGTGGGGTTAACTGGGTTAACCCATTCAGCCCTGACGCACTACAGATGAAGATGAATCGATCCATCTCCTGCAACTGGTGCATTTTCATTAGATGACGCCTCCAAAATTTGGGAAATACGGTCGTCGGGCTGAATGAGTTAAAGTGTCTTTCAGTGCCGCGGAATGTCTTCTGTCAGTTTATCCTTGTGTGAAAAAAACTTGAAACACACGACTACACAATTTGACGTGTGTCTTTGTCTGTGATTTTTAACCTTTCTGGTTCCGTGCCGTAAGGTCTAAAATCACAGGCCAGCACGTGGAAGACCCAACCATGATATTATGCTGTCAGTGTACCGTCATTGTCATGACGGTCAACAGAGAAGGACTAAGTGTATCAATTTATATCATTACAGCACTAGACTCTCCTTTTCAAGGTCATCAGCAGGGGGCATGGCCGGTTCCCATGAGCCCCTGTAGATGCATGGGCTCGTGAGAATCCATGCCTCTTGCTCAGGCCGCTAGGGTTCGTCCTTGGTCAATTTCATAGTTACCTGCTCCTGAGACTGAGAAAGCCAGACGCTGCGGCGGGGTTCACGTCAAGAAATTTCAGTGACGATCCATTCTGTTCAGTCTGCGCCGAGGAAAGATTTTAAGTTGGCTTCAGGACCCAGTTAGCGAAAATTCAACAGGCCGATGTCGGCCGCAGTTGGCCCACGCACGTCCGTGCGCGGGCCAACAGCGGCCGACGTCGGTCGTATAAGTTTTTATCACTGTAGTAGTGGGGAGTGAGTGACAATATCCGTCTGTTGACCTGGATTGGAGATTGCGTGTAAACCGACTGCAGACTCGACAGCTGTATTGTCACATGCAGTTAAAATGCAGTTACAACAGTCACTGAGACAACGATCTGTGAAAGGCAGAGGCGGATATATTACATGTGAAGGGCGAGGGGTCGAGGGGATTTAGATTTTTGCTCAACACACCACCGCTCAGTCTCTTTTGAGAGGTCGTCGGAGGGGCCGGGGGTGTGGGGGTGGGGGTGGGGGTGGGTGTGGAGAGGGGCATAAGGGATGCTTTTCCAGTCTTGCCTGCAGGAGGGCTACTCAGTCACTGAGTGTAAGAGCAGGAATATTTTGTCCAAAACATGACTCGCTGGTGACTGAGACATCAGATCACGCTATCACGGATCTCAAGATGAAACTGACGTGGGGTAGGGGTTGGGGGGGGGGGGGGGATGTTGGTTTGAAATCACACTATGATTACTGCCGAGGAAAAACTCAACACGACCCAACTACCAGCGACACAGATTATCATGAGCTGGCCTTGAAGTTTCGGGGGCTCATGAAGATCTATGCCTCTTGTTGACACCGCTTTTTATCTGTTTTCGGCCTGGCTTCCAGTCTGGCGCTCCTTGGCGTTCAATAAACTTTTATTTTTTTAAAATTGCGGCCATGACAGGGAAGTATAGCTGTAGTTAAAAAATTGAGTTCCCGGCGATTTGTTATATCCTAAGTTTACTGTATGTTTTGTATTATTATTATTATTATTATTATTATTATTATTATTATTATTATTATTATTATTATTATTATTATTATTATTATCTCATTCAGCCCGACGGCGGTATTTCCCAAATTTTGGAGGCGTCATCTAATGATTGTGCACCAGTTGCATGAGATGGGTCAACCATGATAATTCAAGGGCAGTGCCAGATTAGCTGCGCCAAGCTAATCTGGCACTACCCTTGAATTATCATGGTCGACCCATCTCCTGCTGTGGTGCGTCAGTGCTGAATGAGTTATTATTATTATTATTATTTTCAGGATTAAAAGTCGCCAAAATGTCTTCATACTACGACGACACAGAGTCAGAAATTCAGCCCCTTCTTCGTGCATCAACACTAGTACCCACTGCTACAACTACGGCAACCGACGAAGAGTCGTCACGGCCGTTGTCGCGATGCTGGCAACGTTTGAAGAACTACACGCCCATAGAGCCGCTACTTTTCGGATACACGTTTTGTCGTGTCGTCATCATCTACATGACGCAGTTTTACTTCTTTGATGAAGCCAGTCACTGGTTAGTTGGCGTTGTTTCGGCTGTTGATGCTGCTGCTATTCAGTGTTGTTGTCCGCGATTGGTTGGTTGGTTGTTTTGTTGTTGGTTTTGTTTATATTTTGTTTTCGTTCTACAGACTGAGCCCTAGGGTTAAAATTCCCAAATTTGTGAGTTTTCCTCTGAAAACTACTTTATGAAGATGGGATTTTCATCCCAGAAAGCAAAGTCCTCGGGCACACGACGGCCGCAGTGGGCCCGCGCACGGTAGTGCGCGGGCCCACTGTGGCCGTCGTGTGCCCCAAGACGTTTTGCTACTGGGAATTGTACTTTGTCCATGTTTATATTACGGGGGGCAAATGCCCCGTTGCAGAAGGTCTAGACCGGTTGTTTTTTTGTTGTTGTTGTTTGCTTGTTTTTTTTTGTGTTTGTTTGTTCGCTCGTTTGTGTGGTTGTTTGTTTGTTTGGTTGGTTGGTTGCTATTTTGTTTGCTTGTGTGGTCATTTGTTTTTCCGTTAGTTTGTTTGTTTGTTTGTTTGGTTGGCTGTTGGTTGGTTGGTTGGTTGGTTGGTTGATTGGCTGGTTAGTTGGTTAGTTGGTTAGTTAGTCAGTTGGTTAATTGGCTGGTTGGTTGTTTTGTTGATTGGTTGGTTGGTTGGCTGTTTGTTTTTTTGTTTATATTTTGTTTTCGTTCTACAGACTGAGCCCTAGGGTTAATATTCCCAAATTTGTGAGTTATCCTCACAAAACTACTTGCTTACAACGTTCAGGAGAAGCTAGACCACAATAAATGGTGGTGCTGGAAAAGTGTGGCTCCTCACCATCATGGTGGGCCATTCTCCTTGCTGTGCTTTAAAACGACCGAATGGCTTAACTCATTCCAGTCGCGTCGCATCCGGGTACGCGGCATAAAGCCGCCTCTCTGGTTGCGTGACGACACGAATGTGTTAACCCCTTTACTGCCAATGGACACAGATTGTGTTATAATCAAATCAAACTATTTTTATTCAACGTCAAGAGAGCCACACCTGTCAAAGGGCCATGGATACAAAGTGGCTTCAGCGAGAGATATAGATCCTCATGGGCCCCCGCAATTGCTGGGGCTCATGAGGATCTATACCTCTAGCATTTGTGTGTTGTTCAGCTTATCTCGGCAGTGAAGCTCGAGATTCGTGTCTTGGTCAAACCTTCGGCTGATTTGTATGCCCAGGTACGGTGACCCTTCCATGAGTAGCCTGAATCCCTGCGGTAAGCATGATGGCCAGAACTCCTCGTTGGCGAAGGACGTGCAGAAGGCAGCTATCCAACTGGACACGCTGTCCTCTTTCACGGGCTTCTTGCCGGCTGTCGTGCCAACCATCTTTCTGGGGCCTGCCACAGACACACTCGGCAGGTGGGTTGTTGTTCATTGGTTATCGTTTTTGTTGGTGTCGTTGTTGTTGTTCTTTAGGCTGCCAGTGTTAATGTTATTGCTGTTGCTATTGTTACATGTAGACAACAATCCTTAAAAAAGAATTGTCTGCGCATTAGCTGTGAGTATCACAAGTATGCTGATGACACTCAGGTCTCTAAGTCTGACCATCCTAGTAACCTGCAGACCATTGTCTCCAATGTGGAGAAGTGTATAGTTGAAGTCAAAGACTGGATGACTTGCAACAGACTCAAGTTAAATGATGACAAAACAGAGAGCATGCTTGTTGGGACTCGAGCTAGAACATCTGTCTCCAGCAGTGATCACATTTGCATAGGTGGCCATGGCATTTCTTTCAAATCCGATGTAACAAATCTGGGTGTATTCCTCGAATCGCGTTTATCGATGGAAAAACAGGTTAGCCATCTTTGCCGCACTGCATACCTGGAGCTCCGCAGAATAGGCATGATCAGATCCTTTCTGACAGAAAAGACTACTGCCCAGCTCGTATGCTCTCGCATTCTGTCCTGTCTAGATTACTGTAATTCCCTTCTTGCTGGTATCTCATCTGGTCAACTCATTCGCATTCAGCGTATCCAGAATAATGCAGCCCGGTTAGTCCTTCGCAAAAAAAAAAAAAAAAAAAAAAAAAAAAACACACACAAAAAAACGCACTGATCATGTCACACCACTGCTAAAGCATCTCCACTGGCTACCTGTCAAGCAGAGAATAGAGTACAAGCTGGCCACTTTGGCATACAAACACTATGACAGTACACTTCCTGCATATCTGTCTTTTCCCCGTGCATCGCTCAATCCCAGTAGAAGTCTACGCTCAAGCTCACAGAAACTGTTTGTTCAGCCCAGTCATGCTAAAAACTGCTGGTGCCCGTTCTTTTGGTTGTCAGGCCCCTCACGTCTGGAACTCACTTCCACTGCATGTCCGTCTTTCCCCTACCCTGTTGACCTTCAAAACAAATTTGAAGACCCATCTTTTCCAGGTAGCATATCAAGATTAGCTTAGTCTGGATGTGCTGTCTGGAAATGTTGGCTGTTTTCTTATATTGGTAGCCCATGTAGGTAGTCTGCCCGCGCGCGCGCGCGCGCGCGCGCGCGCGTGTGTGTGTGTGTGTGTGTGTGTGTGTGTGTGTGTGTGTGTGTGTGTGTGTGTGTGTGTGTGTGTGTGCGTGTTTATTTCATGTTAGGAATGCGCCTACATGGCGCGAGTAGGTGTTTATTTAAAGAGTGAGTGCGTTCTAATTGTTCTCCTTTTTTAAATTATTTGTATATGCTGTAAAGCGCTCCGAGCTTGCTGTCCGTGGGGAAGGGCGCTATATAAAAACTATGTATTATTATTATTATTATTATTATTATTATTATTATTACTATTATTGTGTAATTAAAATTAATTATTTTGTTCTTGTAATACGACACATTTTTAAAATTTCCCTCTAAAAAATGAACAACAAAAATCATCTATTACCGGTCCTTTCAATGCACAGAAAAGGTGAACACTATTCAGATAAAAGAGGCATAATTATATCCTTATGGGGCCCCGTAATTACGGGGGCCCATGTGGATCTATGTCTCTTGTTAACACCACTTTGAATCCACGGACGGCGGGGTCTCTTTGGCGCTGAATTGACGAAGAATGCAGAAACGCAGTCGGCGTTAATTGGTAGTGACAGGGTTAATCAATACAGTGTATGTGTGTGTGTGTGTGTGTGTGTGTGTGTGTGTGTGTGTGTGTGTGTGTGTGTGTGTGTGTGTGTGTGTGTGATTATTATAAGGCACGACTCTAATACTAACAACATTTTCTCATTTCTGTGACAGGCGGATCGGGTTTATTCTGCCGTTACTTGGGACCGTTTGTCGTTCTCTCGTCTTCCTGTTCGTGTACGGTCTGAATGTTTCGGTCTACTTCATGTACATCGGCACCCTGCTTGAAGGTAACAACATCTTACTCACCCAAATGACGCATGATTCAAGAATCCCCCCCCCCCCCCACAACCCCCCTACCCGTTTGAATTTTTTTTTTAATTTTTTTTTTTTTTAAGGCGGCTGTAAATGAACATGCAAAAGTCCGAAGTGAAGTTGAATAGCTCCCCAATGCGCAAAAGGCAATCGGGCCGACGTCGGCCCGATGGCCTTTGCGCACTGGGTCAGGCGTTTGAGAGTCGGAGCAAAAGACAGCGAAGAGAAGAACCGGGTAGCGGGTTCGAAGCTAAACAAGCAGTCCAGGGAAGAACTGAAAGTCGGGCTTCTTCACAAACCTGTCCATTGAAAGGTTCTGGTAAATCACTAGTGGCACAATGGCAGTGCGCCTGAATTGATGTGTTCAGGTCGCACTCCATAGGTAAATAACTGCCCGTGTCTCTTTCCCCCCATGACCCGCCGGTTTAGACCGTACATGATCGTTCCGGTGCCGTGGACTTCAAACTCCGAACGAATCAATCAATCAAAGTTTCATGTCAGGCACGCTGTACCCCTCCCTCACCCTTCACTAAAACAACTTCCTACGCCACTGCCTAAACATCATGCATACTAAGTAAGTGTGTATAAACTTCAGGGCTCGGAGGAGGGTTTGGCGCGTTCCTGATGACGTCATTCAGTGCATCGGCTGACATCACAACCCCCGGCGCAAAGCGAGGTCTTCGGATCTGCATCATAGAGGCTGTGAATGTAAGTGTCCAAGGATTGAGCTGTCGGAAGTCTTCTTCCATATTCGGTACATAGTTTTAACCCATTCACTGCCAAGAGAAAGTAAACACACGTCAAGCGTAAGAGGCAATGATTGTTGCTAATTGCGATCCTAGGTGGGACTGCCAGGGCACGGCACACGCAACCCAGCTGCAAGAGACATAAACCCTCATGAGCCCCCGCAGTCGCTGGGGCTAATGAGTATTTATGTCTCTTGTTAGTCCTGTGTTCCTTATGCCTATTTTTGTCCTATTTAGGCCTACATCTGTGTTCTTCACGCTAGTTACGGCCAGCATGCAAGGCATTTCTGACGCGACAATTGTGATTACTAGCTGTGAACGGGTGAACTAGACTGAAGTATTTTCAGGTTTCTGCTCTATCTCTTTCTAGTGAAACCTTCGCCGCAGACACCCTCCCCGCCCGCCCCCCCCCCCCCCATCCTCCCCCCTTGCCCCCTTCCCCTGCGCTGTACCCCTTCCGTACTCTGACCCGTCCCCCCAGTGAGAGGTGGAAGGACATTCTCTCTCGAGCTATTCACTCGTTCTCGTGAACGATTATTTGGTTAGTTTGGGGTTTAACGCCCACATCACCAGAGTGATAATAGCCGGCCCTAGCGGGCGGGTTATGGGGGGACAGGAACATCTATTGCCTATGGAGTACGACCTGAACACTGATCAATTCAGGCACACTGCAACTATGCCACTTTGATTTACCAGGACCTTTCAACGGACATGATATTGTGCAATCCCGTCTTTTCCCCCAGGTTGTTCTCGTAAATCTGTTGGCTGAGGTATTTGAGTCAACACACCAACGAATAATCCTTGCCGCATACCAGCGACCAAGTGAGCTAGATTCTGTCGGGCCGATGTCGGCCGCAGGTGGCCCGCGAACAACTGTTCGCGGGCCAACTACCACCGACGTCGGCCCGATGACCTTTTGATTATTTAGGGAGGGGGGGGGGGTATTGAAAACAGAGTGCTGCAAATCAAATTTTAAACAATTTCTATTTTATCACCAATTTACCGGCGTGTTTCAGGTTCTGGCGTCAAGCCTGGCTGGCTTTGTATCGGGCCAGTGGCGAAAACGAAGCTACGAGGAGCCTGTCATGTTCTGCGCGGCATTTGGTGTCGTCTGGTTGATTTTCGCGCTCTGGTTCATGCCTGAGACTTTGAACAAGGCTGGACAAAATGATAGATTAGCGGCGCGCTCCGAAACTGACGCTAGAGAACGTTCTCAAAGAGGAAGGGTGGGGGTTAATTACGGAAGCGATCTGCACAGTGGAGGAACAGACACACAGGAAGTGATATCATCCATGAGACGACAAGGAAACGAATTAGGAAGAAGCGGCCATACTTTCACTGATGACGGGTTCTTGAGTTGTTCGATACAAGGTCACGAAAGTGAGAGTGACAGAGATTTCA
>BTPG01000006.1:62519789-62604789 GCA_036245525.1 Semisulcospira habei
ACGCTGGATTACGCGGCTTTGAGCCAAGACTAGACTTGGCGAGCAACGAAATGTAGGCAACTCGGCTAACTCTTACGCTTTGCCGATACTGTTTTGCTGTGAAATCAAAGTAATATGCGGCGAAATTTCAGCTCACGTTGTCAAAGGACTGAGGACGATTGCTTTCTGGTCATGCGGTTGTTACAATACAACCTTTGTTTATTTTTATGGAAATAATACTGAGGAAAACGGTCCACCAAGGTACATTAAAACCGCATAATGGCGAAGAAACCAGTCACAGTGGCTTCGGAAAATGGTCTGCCATGTCGTTTCAACGGCTAGTATAATTATTCAATTTTGTTATATTAACAGTATATGCATCTTATTAATGCTAATATTTGGCGATTTCCTGCTCGCACTGCCGATAAAACATAGTGACGCGCTGTGCTAGCTCACGGCCCACTGCGCTTCATCGCCTCCCGCGTTAAAGAGCACGCCGCTAGTCGGAGGAACTCGCGACCTCGGTATTTAGGTGAAAAGCGAGATTCTCATTGTTTACAATGAAAATCTCGCTTTTCTCAGAAACGGACTTAGTGACTTTCACATTCAAAGGGCTTATTATACAATGACTTCAATTCTTAACAAATATAGGCAAAGAAATTGACGATTCAAGATATTTATTGTCAAATAAAATCATTAGCTAAGCGTCTGTGACTGCCGAGAACAAAAGCTTGATTCACATTCAATAAGAAAAGGCTGTGATATTCCTCGTTCTTTCCATTTTCTGTCGGCTTTATCCCTCGATTGCTGCTCGGCGGAAAAGACGTGTAAGTACACAAGTACTTAAGTACATAAGAACCTGTCTTTGACGTTGCGTCGAACAGTATCGTCAGTATTAGTCTTAACCCTTATCATTCGGTATACAACAGTGTGAAATAAGTTTGACTAAAATAGTTCAAGGGTAGTGCCAGAATAGCTTGGCGCCTCTAGGCGCCAAGCTATTCTGGCACCACCCTTGAACTAAAGCCATTGGTCTATATCCTTATCTGAAAGTACTATAATGTAGCTTGCATATGACAGTGTACAAATTTGAAGCTTTTAGCCTCAGTGTGATATGGGTTAACACCGAGTTGCTGTACAATGTTATCCTTGTTCATTTTTTAATTTAGTAAGATCTCTCTAACTGGTGTCAGCAAGAGGCACGGATCTTCATGAGCCCCCGAAATTGCGGGGGTTCATGAGAATCTATACCTCTTGCAGTTGGATGCTTTTTCAAGATCTGACTTATACATTGTGTTGAAATACCAGATCTGACAAATGGAAAATAAAATGTAAATGCTTTTAAGTACATCGTCGGTGTTGCATGCTAACCCGGTGTCTGATCGACATCGTCATCGGTGTTTAGATGGTTTTAAAACCTTATTCTACGGGCGGAAGCGGGTAAGATAAGGTTTTAAGACCACGAGAGTGAGATTTTCAGTGTCACCTAAACATCGATGCAAGAATCTATTTCTTACTCACACTTTTCTTTACATGCATCTGATGTGAGTTGGTTTTTGGCACACGTCTAGTCTCAACACAGCCGCCATTGTGTCTTGGCAAAGATCTTGCATAATTTACTTTGTAATGTGACGGCAATATTTCTGATGTTCCCACATGTGATGTAATAGCGCAATACATTACGCCATTGTACCAGTCGAATCATTTTCAATATCGCGTGCGCCCGTACCGTTTCATTGACCAGACTTTCTACAAGACATTTTTGGGCACAAGTGGTCGTTCACGCAGCAGGGCTGTATCACACATGTGTGATGCAGCTAAGCCGCTCAAAGGCGTAAAGAAGGAGGTGTGTAAGAAAGGTACATTTGATATAATTACATGTCATACGTACATTTCATGTAGGTACATACAGACAGGAACATGTCGGATATCAGGCCGGCTAGTTACAACGATGATACGCTTTTTAATTTGCATTTTTCGATTATTCACTGGAACCATTGCATTTAAGGTTTAACGAGAAACGCCTATTGAAAAAAAAAATGATATTGACGGATGTATATGTATATGATTGAAAAACTGATTTTGAATGTATGATAGTTTTCAAATTTTCAGAACGCAGAGTTTGAGCACAGCAAGGGAATGGCACACGAGTGATTTGAAATCCGCACGGAAGTCAGACGAAATGTAACCCTTTTAACTCCCAAGGCCGCATTTGCCAAATTTTGGAGGTATTGCCTAACGAATATGTAACAGTTGCAGGAGATGAATCAACCTTGATAATTCAAAGGTAGCGCCAGATTAGCTTGCGCCTGATGGCGCTATGCTAATCTGGTACTACCCTTGAATTATCATGGTCGATCTATCTCCTGCTGTTGTGTATCGGGGCTAAGCAGTTTAAAGTAAACTCAACTTCAAATCACTGTTTTGTCATCCCTTGCGTGTGGGTTGAGGATAAATGCTGGATTTGCTATCGAAAGGTTGCAAATTCAGATCCCTACGCAAGGTCCGTGGAAAGACTGACAAAAGCATTCTAGTTATACAATTACAGTAGACTCTGTGTTTGTTTTTTTCTGCAAAGCAAAGTGGTCATAAGAGACATGTGCTCTCTCAAGACAAAGTCTTGAATGGCTAAAATTTTCTCATGTCATTATAGACCACCATTCAACTGGCTGCAGCCACCTAACTAATAGCCTTTAGTGGCAGGTGATCTGTCAAAGGGATGGTCGCTCAAAGCAGGTTTTGCTGTATACGATATTATATATGTAATAAAAACGAGTCATTTATATGTAAAATATACAAATGTTTACGACAATAGTAATACACGAAAGAACAACCGAAACAAGTGTAAAGAGTTAATGGTGTCTGAATTATGGTAAATCTGTGTCACAGTGTGTGTGTTTGTGTGTGTGTGTGTGTGTGTGTGTGTGTGTGTGTGTGTGTGTGTGTGTGTGTGTGTGTGTGTGCGTGCGTGCGTGCGTGCGTGCCTGCGTGCGTACGTGTTTGCGCGCGCGCGTAACCCCTGCACTGCCAGTGGACGCATGTTGTGTTTTTGAAATAACTTTAAATTCAACGTTCAAACATCGTGATCCCTAACCGTCCAAGGAACATGGATACATAATTGTTTGTCAAGAGGCATAGATCCTCATGAGCCCCCTCCGCAAATGCGGGGGCTCATGAGGAATTTTGCCTCTTGCAGTTGGGCATTGTTCAATATTTCTCGGCAGTGAAAGGGTTAAGTAACATTATGACAAAAATGCACACGTAAAATGATAAAAAAAGGCACATCTATTTTTGTTCCCCCTCAAAAGTAAAAAGTAAAATGCGATTCATTTTGTTTCAAGCGGCTCCCTTCACTGGATATTTCAGTGGACAATGCCAAGCACTGCTGTTCTTTCTAGCTTACTTACTTTACTTATGCCTGTCACCCCTCCCAGGGTATAGGCCGTCGACGAGAGACCTCCAGCGACTCCTGCCCTGTGCTTCTCCTTCGATTTTACTCCATGTGGTTCCCAGTCTTGATGTCTGCTTTGGAGGTCTCGACGCCAGGTGTTTCTCGGCCTGCCTCTTTTCCTCTTTCCCTGGGGGTTCCATGACGATGCCTGCCTTCTCATACTGTGACCAATCCATCCCCATTATTCTTTCTAGCATCCTTTACTGATTTCAGCTCTCCCACGAGCTCTACGAGCACGTGCATAATTAACATGGATGCTAGTGCTTTATACGACTGGACAAATCTTCATCGTCCTCCTCATCGTCATCCCAATCATCATCATTCATCATAATCATCATCGTCAGTCAATATCAACCATTTTTAAATTGGCCTCCGACAAGATACAACATCAGATTACGAAATTTGTTTCCACAACACACAAAATAAATTATGATAATCACACAACAAGACAACACGTTTTCGTGTAAGGAACAGACCCTCCGTCCGACATCGGCCAGTATCAATCGCTATCGAAAATCAGAAGATTTTTTTATGCAGTCAGAACTAAGCCCATGGATGTCTTACTGTAATTCAGCCTCTAGGCTCAGTTGCAAAAGTGAGCTTCGTCCTACGCAAGCCACCAAGCAAGGTGCTCCGCGAGAGCGGAACACCTTGCTATGCGGCTTGCACAGGACTAAGCTCGCTCGTGTAACTGACCCCTGGAACTGAGACCTTTTCCATATCTGAGCCATGCAGTATGCTTGTCAGCGCGAGGCCTGCTGATCTGACAAGGGTTAATGTAAACCACAAGGAGGTTAAAAACATTTCACGGACTTTACCATTCCGCGTATTTATCCATGCGCTCCATCAGGCGTACATCCGCATGGGGCACTGCACCCGCAATGGGCCAACGAGGAATATACGCCTCTTGCTCGCAAGGAGTTGCCTCATTGACATCCACAATTTGAGGTCTTTATGCACCATTAACCCATTTAGCCCTGAGTCCCTACAGCAGGCGATGGATTGACCATGCTAATTCAAGGGTAGTGCCAGATTAGCTTGGCGCCTTCAGGCGCCAAGCTAATTTGGCACTACCCTTGAATTATCAAGGTCAGTCCATCTCCTGCAACTGGTACATAGTCCAACATTTGAGTAATAGGACCTTGGGGTTAAAAGGGTTAACAGAACGACTGTTACGACGACGCTTGCCGCAGTGATCTGGGCTAACTATACTAATTTCTAATTTTTATTTTAAAGTCCGCCGGCCCAGGGTGATCGGGGAAAACGAAGCACGCACTCATTCAAACAAACACCCTTCGAAGTCCCAGGTAAGTGCTATACCGACTGAGCTATCGAGGCACATTGCGGCGAACCAGCGAGACGGTCCTTGTACATTCCTAAATCTTGTTATCCTTGGAAAATAAAGTTTCATTGTCATTGTCATTACAATAAAGGGGCGTAACCTACCTCCTTTCCTTACAACAAGGGGGTCAACCTACTGTGATCTGACTGTGATTTAGGAATAGCTTACATTCTGGTTCACAAGAGCTGCCTGCCTTCACTCCGTTAGCTCTGGCTCACCCAGAATGGGAGGTGACTCAGACTTCGCTGTCCATCTTCTTCTTCCCGTGACGTCTGATGTGTTCACGCTGTCCGACATTCAATAAAGGATCGCCGTAATCAACGAAAACCCTTCTTGTTCTCAGAGTTCCTCGTTTGGCTTGCTTGTTTCCATTGGACGGTCTTCCGCCTTTCATTTGCTTGTCTCCTTTGATGCTGGATGGGTTTACTACCTTGACGACAATTCCATCTCCGCTGAGGACTTCTTTACCTTCTTCTGGGTTTTCTCTCTTGATGTTTTCTGCATGGCTGACTCGCTTTTGTCCATTTCTCAGCATTCTATCTCTGGCTCGATTGCCTCCCTTGAAAAGCTCTCCCAGGAAACAGAAGAGTCGCAGAAGGTCTGCCAACACGATACTCCCGAAAATGACGCACAACACAGCTATGATGATGTAGCCAATGTAGCGAGGCGACGCGCGTTTGTCCGGGGCGGACGTCAGCTTGCGTTGGATTTTAGAGAGCTGCGACTTGTTCGTCTTCAGTTCGGCATGGATGGCCTGGACGAGTTGCTCTTTCAGCTTCTCCGTTTCTTCTGGTGTCTCCGGTGGCTTCGTCGAGGCGGTTGTTGTAGGCTTGTCTGGACAGCGGCACCCACACAGAAATATGCCTGCGGACAAAAATATTCCTTCGTTTAATTAAACCTTTGGCTCTTGGTAGCGGTGTTTATCGCGATGATTCCTAGTTTTGTTTTAGTTTCAATCCT
Organism: Semisulcospira habei; assembly: GCA_036245525.1. Lineage (NCBI taxonomy): Eukaryota > Metazoa > Mollusca > Gastropoda > Semisulcospiridae > Semisulcospira > Semisulcospira habei. Next base: position 62,525,522 of record BTPG01000006.1, read on the forward strand.
TTCTATAAATGTTAAAATCTGTCTCATGGAAAAGATGGTAGAAACTTCACTTTGATGAAGCTGGACTGTACACCGCCCAGATGCATCCACTTCTATCGAGACTTGAGCTTCATAAAGTAAATGTTCATTACACACACACACACACACACACACACACACACACACACACACACACACACACACACACACACACACACACACACACACACACACACACACACACACACACACACACACACACACACACGCACGCACGCACACTAGAGTACGTGCTATTCTGTCATTGAGGACGGACGTATGTCGGATACACTAGCCGTATTCCAAGACTCTGAAACCTAGATTTCAGGTACGTTTTTATATGTTTTATCGACAGCTAGTGAGTTAAAGGTAGTTGCGTTAGTAAGATTTAGTTCGGTTGTGTAGCGTTGATTTGATTCAGTTATGTCGGTTTAGAACTTATTGAGATAACCGGTGATTTTTTGTGGGATGGATAACTAACGAATGGGATGTTTTAGAAGGTACTACGTGGGTGTGTTAAGTATTATCTTGTTCTGTGTACGAACCCGTGTATGGCGCGTGCTTTATGTTATAGTCCTTTCAGTGTAGTGACTGAGTTATGGTGTGTTGCGAATCTAATCTGTTTTATGAAGCAAGAGTGTGACAATGAACGTGCAGATTTATTGGTATCAGCCAGGTTACGTAATGTACCTCATATCCAATATATGTGTGTTAAGCAAGTGTTATGCCATTAGAACTTTATTGTACACAGTTCTTGTGCGGAGCGAAGCACGTGACGCCGAGACGTCCAAGTCAACAGAGGCTGCCGCTGGAGGAACGTGTCGTGAGGACATTCACCGCTCGGGGAACGAGAGAGTTGGTGCCAAGACATCAAAGTCAATAGAGGCTGCGCTAGAGGAGTGTGTCGAGAGGACGTCCGCAGTTTGGGAAACGTGAGACAGCTTCAGGAACGCGTGACGGAAGAAACTAGACGCCTAGACGTGGAGGAACGTGCAAACGTTACAGAACGATAACACCAGTTGAGCAGGTTGGATAATGAGGACAGTTTACCTAACCTGGCTTTTACTATATTGTGTGTGGATGTGAGGGTCATGTGCTAGTGTATAATTGTGTATCTTGTGAAGAGTATTTTTGAGTTCGTTTGTTAGTTAGTTTATAAACGGGGCCACAGAGAAAAAGAAATGTTTTGCGTTTGTACTGAACGAATGCGTCCGACTGAGAGTTAGCGTTGTTGTGTATGTGCCCGTTGCGTTTGTGTGTCTGTGTGTGCGACCGGTTGAAAGTCTGCGTGCGTTACAGTGGCGACCCTGATTTTCTTTCTAGCAGTAGGTTAGAGTAGAGTGGCCAAGATTGGGTTAGTTAGCCTGTGTCCTAGTGTAGGTACTATAGAGTAGGGTATGATTGCTATGTGGTTGTCTGTTTGTCTGTGTTAGATTCCCCTCTCCGATTCTAGGGGTTAAGATCCTTTGTTTCAGTAGTTTTCTGGATCTTACGAGGAGCTAGTTTCTTGTTCCTTCTTTTTGTATAGATATCGGTATTCTTCATTTCTTGCTTTTTTATACTGTCTATCGTTTTTTTTCCGTTCCATCTGGACTTCAGTAACTAGGTCTTTGTCTCTCATGAGTGGTCTGTGTGTTTAATTCTGTGGCCCTTCCATTTAAGTTAGACATTTTTTTTTCGTCTTGCGTTTTGTTGTTCTAAATAAATTTGTTTTCCGGTTCTGAGATTTGTTTTCCGTAACCATAGCTTCGGACCCAGTAGAGGCTTATATTAAGCAAGGGGAGAGGCTAGGGCTGAAAGAGGTCAAACTATCTGAGTGTGTTGAGAAATGTAAAGACAGGGAGGGAGGGAGAGGGAGAGGGGGAGAGAGGGAAGGAGGGAGGGAGAGAGAGAGAGAGAGAGAGAGAGAGAGAGAGAGAGAGAGAGAGAGAGAGAGAGAGAGAGAGAGAGAGAGAGAGAGAGAGAGAGATGATGATGATGATGATGATGATGATGAAACTTTATTTTTCAACGGTAAAAAGTTTTGACAGAAAACAAATCATCATTTTACAAACTTGCCGTTGCTAACATCTAGAGCATAAAAAAGGGAAAACTATAAAATATATTTATATACAAAAGCCAATAGCATCATTATCTATAGAAAAAATAATAACACTCATTACACACACATGCACACACGCACGCACGCGCCGCTCACACAAACAACCACACACACAAACAAACACAAGCACGCACACACACACACACACACACACACACACACACACACACACACACACATACATACACACACCATCTTATGAAATACATGAGGTAAGGAAATATTACAGTACCTGAGAAGTACTAAGTTTGACTCATCAGGTAATCAGAAAGTTTTGTTTTAAAACTTCCTGGTGAGGTAATAGTTTTTAAATGTGCAGGGATTGAATTCCAAACAAACGGACCAGAGAATGACATACTAGTTTTAAAAAGGTCGATTCTTGGCAGTGGTAAGGGTAAGGTATTGTTTCTTGAGGTCCGTTCACGTTCTTGGTGAGAGATAAATTTAGTGATTCGATACTGGGGTGCCATATTATTCAGTATCTTATACATAAAGACGCATTTATTTAAAGTAAGTTGCTGACGCAGACCGAGAATGTTTAAATGTCTAAATTTGTCTGTGGTAGGGATGGGGCGTCTATCTATCATTGTTACAGCTCTTTTGCATATGGAGTTTAAGAGAGAGAGAGAGAGAGAGAGAGAGAGAGAGAGAGAGAGAGAGAGAGAGAGAGAGAGAGAGAGAGAGAGAGAGAGAGAGAGACGAGAGAGAGAGAGAGAGAGCGGAGAGAGAGAGAGAGAGAGAGAGAGAGAGAGAGAGAGAGAGAGAGAGATGATGATGAAACTTTATTACATAACGGTAGAAGTTTTGACAGATACAAATACGTCATTTTTCAAACTTGCCGTTTCTAACGTTCTACGAGAGAGAGAGAGAGAGAGAGAGAGAGAGAGAGAGAGAGAGAGAGAGAGAGAGAGAGAGAGAGAGAGAGAGAGAGAGAGAGAGAGAGAGAGAGAGAGAGAGAGAGAGAGAGAGAGAGAGAGAGAGAGAGAGAGAGAGAGAGAGAGAGAACGAACAATGAAACTTTATTTTCCAACGGTAGAAGTTATTCGTAACAGGACCAGTTTTCAAACTTGCCGTTGCTACCTCAACTACATAAGACAAGAAAACATACACATACCCACTGCTGCATGCATGCATTCGCTCACACACGCACATACTCACGAACATATACATACACACACACACACACACACACACACACACACACACACACACACACACACACACACACACACACACACGCACACACGCGCTCAGGTACGCACGCATGCACACCACAACTCGCGCATGCACGCACGCATACACAAACGCACACACACACACACATACGCACACCGCAATTACACATGCACGCACGCACGAACACTATCACCCACCCACCCACCCACACACCCACACAAACTTACAAACGCACGCTCTCAGGCACACACGCACAAAAACGAACACACGCTCTCGGACACGCACTCCAGACATGCATACACGCACACGCGTACGCACAAAAATATAAAATGAGTAAAAATGTAAAATAAAGCAATAAACGTAAAATCATTAAGAACATTAGAGATCATACAGCAAGGGCAAATATGTATGTAGGTGCTCTCTCTCTCTCTCTCTCTCTCTCTCTCTCTCGGGGGACACGAAATTTCTGGCGTCCAGAAATTGCGATATTTTTTGCTGTCAAACTACGTCAACATGCCCGTCACCGGACTCCCGTCAGCTGCAGAAGCTGTCCTGCAGTCTGTACTGTCCAGCCATCACACCACGTCATGGAAACTGACCGGGGAAGGGACTAACCTAGTGTTTGTACTACGGCTGTGTTCAGCGGACAGGGACGAACAACACACCGACATTGCACCGACCGGCTACTGGCGACGAAAACCACCGTCACAAGTGCGTAGAGACTTACGGAGGGCACAGGCCAGAAACAAGGTAGGCAGTTTGCATAGCTGCAACGGTTTATTAGACAACACGAACGTGAAAGAAATTGAGGTTCACACGTACAATGACAGTTACAATCAAGAATGTGGAAATGACAGTACACTACAGTACACGAGAACCATCACCCAGCCAGACAACACACCGTGTAGTGACCATGCAGCACGTGCAACAACACCGCCGTTAGCTGAGACGCACGAGATCACAGTACACATGGAAACTGGAACACCAACAGAGACAGTGCACGCATGCACCGCTGATGTTGACAATATTAACTGTGCTAGACCTGTAACGGGTGTGTGTGACACAGAAATCAGAGATGCAGAATCACGTGGCTTTGACCCCAAACAAGTGTACACGTTTGTCACCTCTCAGACCGAGTCAACAAAAAAGAAACTACTGGACACATCGAGGAACCAAGGACTAAAGAAGGTAGTCTCCCACTCAAAGAATGGAAAGAACTATTTAGTGGCCGAGAGTGACGATTTTGTACTTATGTACGACTTTCGTATCCCAGGGACTGTGTGTTATGACGTCAAGTGTGACCCAGTGACCGGCAGAGTTTTGGAGATGGTGTTTGCTCTTGGTCTTCTGCCAGCTGTCAGTGACAATGAGTATAAACAGGACATTGAACGTATCCAGCAAGACTTGCTTGCCTTGGCCAGGATTACACAGTGCTACCTGGCTAAGGCAAGCAAGTCTTGCTGAACATTAGCATGAACAGGAAATATTTTTGTTCATATTAATTATCTGTCATTTTATTCTCCCGGACAAGTGACATGACACTTAGGCGATTCAAGGACGCTGTATTCACAGGACCCATCATGTCACGTATTCATGAACCCAACGAACTGAACTTTAATGACATGGATTCCATGTCATTGCAAACCCCCACCCCTTCCCTAACCCCACCCCAAATCCCCTTTATACCCCCAACCCCTCCCCTGTCATTTTTCTGTTGTTATTGTGATTCTCATCGCTGTATTTTGCTGATGGGCTGATGCCTGAAGCAATAAACCAGTTCGAGTTCGAGTTCGAGTTCTCTCTCTCTCTCTCTCTCTCTCTCTCACACACACACAGCATGCACGCACACACACACACACACACACACACACACACACACACACACACACACACACACACACACACACACACACACACAGAATATCGCGTACACACATATGAAGGCAAAAACATTATACACAGTACATGCAGTATTCAGAGAGAGAGAGAGAGAGAGAGAGAGAGAGAGAGAGAGAGAGAGAGAGAGAGAGAGAGAGAGAGAGAGAGAGAGAGAGAGAGATAGTCACGATTGTGGTTGTGTTGTTCTGTGAGAGCATGCATGTGTTAATCGTAGGAAACGATTCGATATTTATTTGAGCTATCATGGTTACGAATCACGTACCTTTTCAGTAAGATTCTCTATCGTTCTCGCAGATAGCGGAATTGGTTTTGTTATGATACGCTAAGTTTAGTCCGGAAGCTTCTAGCAAAGTCGCACGAAGATTAGCGGTAGTAGAGCCGATCTATTTTTAGTCATAGTTGTTTCCTGTGCGCGTGAAATTAGCAGCCGTTCTTTGTGTGTTATGAAAGGTCGCGAACGTTCTGCCATACTTTTATGTGACGTCATTATACATTGGGATTTGGGGCTGAAATTAGCAGTCGAATTTTTGTAGACTATTGTAGATATTCTTAGAATTTTTTTTTTAATTAATATTTATGAGTTTCAGTTACGTGTTCCGTTCTGATTGGTTGCGTTGTGTGAATTTGTTAGATTATTCTGGAAAGTTGTTCTACTATAAAAGATGGTGCAAGAAGCACGTGTGTACATTGTCATGCATTGTCAGTTGTAGGGACACACAGTTTATCGTAGGTACGTGGCCGATATAGGGTATTGTGAGAGACGCAGCGTAACGGTGGTGTACGTTGTAAGAGAAACGCATTGTGTCACCATTGTTGACATTTGCAGAGGAGACATTGTATCAGTGTTGGTGCATTTGGGAATGCATTGTGTGGAGATCGCATCGCTGAAATAAAATATTGTTGGAAGTGTTACTCCAGTGTAGTCTACATCCTTAAGCCACGTGTGACGGGTTGCAGCTGAATAAAGTTTACGTAAAAGAACCTTTCGTGCGTGCGTCTGGTGTGATATCATACTACGACTACGATTCAACACGTAACAGAGTCTTTAAGAGAGAGAAGAAACAAGCCTTAAAAGAGAAGGAACTAGAGTTTTAGAGAGAGAAAGACGAGAGGGAACTAGAATTTCAGAGAGAGAAAGACGATAAGGAACAAGCCTTTAAGAGAGAGAAAGAAGAGAAGGATAGAGAGATAAAGTTACTGTTAGCACGAGAAACAGGTGCTAGGACGTCTGCAGATAGTGATTCGGCAGGTAGGGGTGTATGAAACTTCCCTAGCTAGGCTACCGATGTTTAAGGAATCGGTCGATTCGATCGACGCTTTTCTGTGCAGATTCATTGAAACTCATGCAAACGCATTGCGTTGGATAACTGGGAACTGGCCCGTCTTGCTTTTTTCTGTTCTTGAGGGTCAGGCGTTGTCCTTTTCATAGTTTGAACGTTTCTGGCAACGTAGACTATGATACCTTATAGGGGTGTTTGCTAAAAAAAATTCCAATATAGTGCGGAAGGGGGAGTCGTTTGTGTCTTTTGGCAAACGATTATTCCACTTGCTTGTGGAGTTGGGTCGAGCTGGCCAAGATGACCACACGTACGAGGAGTTATTCGATTTGTTCTTAGCTGAGCAATTCTTGGCTAGCGTTTCCAAAGATGTTGCTGTTTTCTTGACCTCAAGAAAACCGAGGACCTGGTTTGGAACGCGGAAGCTTATCGACTCGCGCATCCATCCATCCAAGAATTTAGCGCGCAGGGTTGAGTCGCCACCAGTCGGGTTAGTTGCCACTAACGCGGATCGAGGACAACAGTATTTCCGTCGGTACAGCGCGGGGGTACCGACTTTTCAACCCCAGAGGTAGTTTTCGTTTGCCAGGTGGTGAAGAAGTTCAGAACATTACCAATCATGTTGGGAACAGGTCTGGACGTGGTCATGGACGTGGTCGGCTTGCTAGTTCGGACACGCAGTGTTTCACTTGTCGTGGGTACGGTCATTTCGCTCGTACCTGTCCTAGCAATACCGGTCTGGGGATTGAGGCTGAGCAGCTTGTTCATACGGCCAGTGTTGCGGTGTCAATTGACAAGGAGGAACCACAGCTAGGCGTCTTGTGTTCGGCTGACCGGGGATGTGGTTACTTACCAGTAGTGGACGGGGTTGTGAACGGGTTTTTCGTTTCTGTTCTCTGTGACTAAGGGGGCAACAACCGCAGGAGTTAGACGTAGTTTGGCGGTTTGCGATGACCAATTTACAGGAGAGACACAGAAGAAAGGGTGGAATTTTTCCTTTGGCTAAAGTACAGGTTGACAAAAAAATTTTCAGGGGATCTGATTTGCTGTGTCATCGACGAGCCAGTAGTTGACTTGATTCTAGGAAACATGAAGGGTATCCAGCCAGTGCCGAATTTCATTCACGAGTCGGTCGCATCAGTCGCGACCCGTTCACAACCCCGTCCACTACTGGTAGGTAACCACATCCCCGGTCAGCCGAACAGCCACACGGTACACAGAGGCTGTGCCGCTGCGGACAATTGATCCGGTATCGGTAGCGGAAGCCATGCTTGGCGCGGCAGTCTTTGCTAGAGTGGGGTTTCCGAATGAGGTTCTGCGTGACAAGGGAACACAGTTCACTTCGGAGATAGCCCACTCGGCACCGGCCTCCACGTGGCGTGGGTGGGTAGTCTCCTCAGTCACTGACTGAGTGGGCAGCAGAAGGATGCCATCTTTGTCCAGGATTAAGACTTGATTTTCACTGGTCCGGTTTTTAAGGAGCTGTGCTAACCCAGGTCCTACCATGTTGGATTGGTCCTTAAAAATACTCGTGAATTTTTGGTCCTTGGGATCCCAAGTGTTTGCCGTGCTTGGAGACCCGTGTCGGGGGAGAAGAGGATCCTGGTGGCTGAGGTTCCCTTTGGGTTGCGGCTCACTGGTGCCAACACTCCACTTTGGCCTTGACTTCTACCCAAACGGGAGGCTAGTCGTACCGGCCGAGTCAGTCGGCTCTTGTCACGTTGAGCCCTATCCCACGGTTGACGTGCAGGTTGATATACGGAGCACCAAGCTGTAGCCTCTGCTGCTGATTAGGTGCTTTACGCCAGTATTCCCCTGCATTCAACAGTGTGATAGAAGGCTGTGGCTCAGACGGTTCAATCGGGCTTACCCTTTTGAGTATATCTTTCGGGCAGTCTCCATTGTGCGTCGGCTGCAGACCCGCCGACAGTTGCACTTTCCCTTGTTGGGCTCTGTGGCGGGCGGGAACCCCCGGGAGATTAATATCTCTACTATTATAATTATGGAAAAATAAAACTGGCACAGAAGCGGCAGATAGCTACCGACACTGAACATGACAGTGACTCGGACTGTGAGGAATCGACGCCTCTGGCGTCGGCCGTATGGCCTCGCTTTCTTATTGTCCATAGCAAGGTGAAGGAGAAACCTGTTTTCAAGCTGCATCCTTTTCTGGTGGTGGAGACCCTCAGTAGCCGTGTTGGCAGGCCTGATGCCCAGCGCCTCAGGTCTGGTGACTTGCTGGTAGAGTGCCGTACCCGGGCACACTCCAGCGGGCTGGTGGGGCTCTCTTCCAACGGAGACACTCCAGTGGAAGTCACACCCCACAAAACTATGAATTCGTCAAGAGGCGTAATCAAAGATCAAGCTTTGGCAGAACTGTCAAAACATGAACTTGTACAGAACCTTAAGTCTCAGGGGTGACTTACGTCAGGCGCTTCGCTTCCAAGTGAGGTGGTGGGGAGATCCGTCTCCCTACCATCATCCTGACGTTTGGCACCCCCACCCCTCCTACTACCATCTGGGGAGGTTACTACTCCTTGAAAGTGAAGAAATATCGGTGCCAAAAGTATGGCTATGGGCAGATGACGTGCCGCCAGGCAGAGGCTTCATGCGCCCGTTGCACTAAGCCCGGACACTCTGCTGAGTCCTGCACAGCCACCCCTCTGTGTGAATTGCCAGGGGGCGCATATGGCTTCGGACAAGAAATGCCCTCGTTGGATATCCGAGTGCAAGATTCAGCAAGTGCGTGGAGAAGGGACTATCTTTTGCGGACGCAAAAAAGCTGGTTGACGGCCCTGGTGAGAGAGAGAGAGAGAGAGAGAGAGAGAGAGAGAGAGAGAGAGAGAGAGAGAGAGAGAGAGAGAGAGAGAGAGAGAGAGAGAGAGAGAGAGAGAGAGAGAGAGAGAGAGAGAGAGAGAGAGAGAGAGAGAGAGAGAGAGAGAGAGAGAGAGAGAGAGAGAGAGAGAGAGAGAGAGAGAGAGAGAGAGAGAGAGAGAGAGAGAGAGAGTAACGTCATATTTAGAGTATTGGGTCCTCGCGCTGGGACCATACGGCGTTGAGGCGCGTCCCCTGGGTGGTGGATAGGGGGTCCCTCGTGAGAGGGGTGCACCGAATGAAATAAGGTGCCGTGAACCAACATGGTCTAAGGGAAGGTGACCCCGACAGAAAACCCCTGGTCCTCCTAGTAAGGGGGTTGGGCGTGGGGGTAGCTTCCCCACCCTGCAAAAAAGGAAATAGCTACAAAAACGCCGACGAAAAGACTAACAGTAATTCCTTTCCTGGAGGAGGAAGGTTCTTCTACTAGAAGACTTATGACGTCCTGTGGTGAAAGCCGGAAGTCTTCGGAAGCCACAGGACCGAGCCGCCTCTCTCTATCCAGGGATACAACCATGGGCACATGGAACGTCAAGACCATGTACCAGAGCGGCAAGGCCGCCCAGATAGCAGCGGAAATGCAAAAGTACAACCTTTCCCTGCTAGGCATCAGTGAAGCCAGATGGACGCAGTCTGGCCAGAAAAGGCTGTTAAGTGGGGAGATGGTTCTGTATTCAGGTCATGAAGAGGAGAATGCCCCCCATACAGAAGGAGTAGCACTCATGCTGTCACCAGTGGCACAGAGAGCGCTGATGGGCTGGGAACCTCTTGGGCCAAGAATTATAACAGCAGCCTTTAGAACCAAGAAAAAGCTCAAGCTGAACGTCATCCAGTGTTATGCGCCCACCAATGACAGTGACGAGGAAGAGAAACAAGAGTTCTACGACCGACTCCAGAGTGCCGTGGACAAATGTGCGGAGCGAGACATCACCATCGTCATGGGCGATTTTAATGCCAAAATAGGGGAGGACAACACCGGATACGAAGAGGTGATGGGGAGACAGGGACTAGGCTCGGAGATGAGTGAGAACGGGGAGAGGTTTGTAGACTTTTGTGCTCTAAACCGACTTGTCATTGGAGGCAGCATCTTCCCACACAGAAGAATACACAAAGCAACTTGGGTCTCACCTGACCATACAACAGAGAACCAAATAGACCATATCTGCATTAGCAAGAAATTTAGAAGATCCTTTCAAGATGTTCGAGTGAGGAGGGGAGCAGATGTCGCCTCAGACCACCATCTGCTTACCTTAAGAATGAAGCTCAAGCTAAAGAAAAGCCGCACAGAGACAACAAGAAGACAGCGCTATAATGTAGGCCTCCTGAGAGAAACTGGAGTTAGAGAAGAGTTCAAACTGGTGCTGTCCAACCGGTTTCAAGCGCTACAGGAGCTAGTAAATGAAGAGGAGGCGGTCACCACAGAGCAGCAGTGGAAGGCAGTTAGAGAGGCGCTGAACTCAACCTGCAAAGACACTGTAGGGTTCAGGAAACACCACCACAAGGACTGGCTGTCGGCACAGACCTTGAAGAAGATAGAAGCGAGGAAGCAGAAGAAAGCAGCGGTCAACAACAGTCGCACGAGAGCAGCCAAAGTAAGGGCACAGGGGGAATACTGGGAAGCCAACCGCGAGGTGAAGAGGAGTATCAGGGCAGACAAGAGGGCCTACACAGACAGCCTGGCAGCAGAGGCAGAAAAGGCAGCAGGCAGCGGCAACATGAAACAGCTCTACGACATTACCAGAAGATTGTCGGGTAAGCATGGCCATACAGAAAGACCAGTAAAAGACAAAGAAGGCAAGCCTATTGCAGACAGAGCAGACCAACTCGACAGATGGGCCGAGTATTTTGAAGAGTTACTGAACAGACCTAGCCCACCCGACCCCCCCGACATCCAGCCGGCAGAAACCGACCTACCCATCAGCTGTGACAGACCCAGCCGGGAAGAGATCAGAAAAGCAGTGGCATTTTTGAAGAATGGCAAAGCAGCAGGGCCAGATGGCATCCCAGCGGAGTCTCTGAAAGCAGACCTAGAGACAACAGTTGAGATGCTGTACCCACTGTTTGGAAAGATCTGGGAAAAGGAGGTGATGCCAGCTGACTGGAAGGAGGGATACCTAATCAAGCTTCCCAAGAAAGGCGACCTCAGCAAGTGTTCCAACTACAGAGGAATCACCTTGCTGTCAGTACCAGGAAAGGTCTTCAACAGGATCATCCTAGAGAGAATGAAGAGCTCCGTTGACCCCCAGCTGAGAGACCAGCAAGCAGGATTCAGGAAGAACCGATCATGTACAGACCAGATCGCCACTCTCCGCATCATCGTGGAACAGTCTCTGGAGTGGAGCTCCCCGCTGTACGTCAACTTTGTGGATTATGAGAAAGCATTTGACAGCGTGGACCGAGAGACTCTATGGAAACTCCTACGACACTACGGTGTACCCACAAAGCTCGTCCGCCTGATCAAGAGCAGCTATGATGGCATGACATGTCGCGTGATCCACGAAGGGCAGTTCACCAGAGAGCTCCAGGTCAGAACTGGTGTCAGGCAGGGGTGTCTGCTGTCTCCGTTCCTCTTCCTACTGGCCATAGACTGGGTCATGAAGATGACCACAGAGCACAGACGAAGTGGAATACAGTGGACACTGTGGACACAGCTTGACGACCTCGATTTTGCAGACGACTTGGCATTACTGTCCCACACTCATCAACAAATGCAGGACAAGACCACGAGGCTTGCTGACATCTCGTCCCAAGTGGGCCTCACCATTCACAAACAGAAAACAAAGACAATGAGGCTGAACGCAACCAGGGAAGAACCAGTCTTGCTTGCTGGCACCCCGTTGGAGGAGGTGGAGTCCTTCACCTATCTCGGGAGCATCATAAACAAAAAAGGCGGCACTGATGCAGATGTCAGAGCACGAATCGGTAAAGCCAGAGCAGCCTTTCTCCAGTTGAAAAAAGTGTGGAGTTCCAGAGAGCTGTCACAACACACCAAAGTCCGGATTTTCAACTCCAATGTAAAAGCAGTTCTCCTATATGGAGCAGAGACATGGAGATTGACAAAAACCACAGTCAACAGAGTACAGACCTTCATGAACAGTTGCCTTAGAAGAATTTTGAAAATCCACTGGCCAGAGAAGATCAGCAACGTCAGACTCTGGGAGAGAACAGAGCAGATAACAGCAGAGAATGAAATTGGGCGAAGAAGATGGGGATGGATCGGTCACAGTCTGAGAAAGCCAGCTTCCAGTATCACTAGGCAGGCATTGTCATGGAACCCCCAGGGAAAGAGGAAAAGAGGTAGGCCGAGAAACTCCTGGCGTCGAGACCTCCAAGCAGACATCAAGAGACTGGGAACCACCTGGAGTAGAATCGAAGGAGAAGCACAGGACAGGAGTTGCTGGAGGTCTCTCGTCGACGGCCTATACCCGGGTAGGGGTGACAGGCGTAAGTAAGTAAAAGTAAGTAGAGTATTGGGTCAGTGTCTGCGTGGTGACGGAGTTGCTTCTTCGACGTCACCGCCACTGTCTGACTTTCTCAGAAGTCCAGGTATTTTATTGTTTTAGTATTTTTCTGAAAAGAATTAATTTTTACTGAAGACGTTGAAAGGGTACAAAGCTGGCTAACAAACTCATCCAATGTCTTTCTCCAAACTAACTATGAGCAACATTGACAAAAATTACGGACTCTCATCTGGGTCAACCATCTTGCTATAAACTGTCTTTTGCGATTTCAATGAGACACCAAATTACATTATGCTCGGCGGCTCTCTTACCCGTTGAATAAAGTATTTCGCCAAGTTTCAAGCTTGTGTGTACAGAAATGTCGGAAATTCTCGTGTCTACACACACACACACACACACACACACACACACACACACACACACACACACACACACACACACACACACACACACACACCATCACACACACACACACGTACCAGGCCCGGATCCAGAGGGATGGGCAGGGGTGTCCATGGACTACCCCTCCCACCCCCACCCCCCCTGCCCCCCCCATAAAAAGATAATAAATAATAATAATAAAGAGCATTTATATCGCGCTGAATCCCCAGGAGCAGTGGGCTCTAAGCGCGTTACAAAAAATGTATATATGCAGAATCTCACTACCTTTAAAAAAGTCTAATCTGCTACAAGATGCTATTGTCCTTGACAAGCACATTATGTTGATGCTTACAGAACCGCACACAAACAATAATTTTGGACCCCCCCCCCCACACACACACACACACACACGCACACACACACACAAACTTGTAAGTGATCCGATCCTGCGCGAAACGTACGTTCAGCAGCGAGGTTATCGTAACTAGACAGGACGCAATTTTTATCTTGTTACTTTAGTTGTCGGAGGATAAGGCCTGCCCGCCTTTGACATCATGATTCGCCCCACTGCGACCCTTAGAATAGAAGGGACTTAAAAACGTGTGGGAAAAAAATACAATCCCGTACAGTTTGTGGAAGTATGTACTCTCCAGAGAGACCCACTATGGGAGTGCGCCACACGTACACTTCTATTTAAAATATGCACATCCTCTCCTTTAAATAAACGTGTTATTGTGGCATGCTTTTCGAGTGGGTCTCTCTGGGGAGTGCCGCTCCTGCGAACGACATGAGATATATCATGTTATTACATAGAATGAATAACTACCACATGATAATTATGTTGACAGATGCTTTAGTGCGTTATAGTGAGGATGAGCAGTATTACCTTCTGGAGATACGGGCGGTGCAGTTGTACTGTTTAGCTTCGTTTCTGTCGTGGTTGTTGCGCCGTCGGCTGGCGTTGGTACAGTGGTTTCTGATGAAGGGGGGGATTTTGTTGTTGATGTTGGCGCTTGGGATGTGTCGGGTGTCGTTGTAGGTATTTGGGGAGTGGCTGCTGCTGTTGTAGTTGTAGGTTTTTCTGTAGTTGTTGTTGCTGTCGTAGGTATTTCTGTAGTTTTTGTTGCTGTCGTACGTATTTCTGTAGTAGTTGCTGTTGTAGGTATTTCTGTAAGTGTTGTTGTTGCTGCTGCTGTTGTCGTTGTAGGTTTTTTTGTAGTTGTTGCTGCTGTCGCAGACGTTGGTGAAGTGGTTGTTGTAGGTGATGTTGTGGTGGTGGTTGTGAGGCAGACATCGGCGCTTGTAATAACGTCTCTGGCTCCTGAGTACCCGTCCAAACGATGGCCAACCACAAAGCAGTAGGAATTTGTATCAGCCGTTCCTGACGCTATCACCATGTAGATGGCGGAGGCGTTGGTGTGGATGATGCTGTGAGTCCCTTTATTAATGAATGTCCACAAGCTGACCATGGTCGATCCAAAGATAGAGACATTCTGAACCTGTCAACGGGTATATGTTATCTTGTAAATTCTGCGCCGAGCACTGACAAATTCATAGTGTGCAGGTCTGTGATTCTGGACCATACGACTTAAACTTTAAAGTAAAAAATCACTGGCCAGCACACATTATTCATTCGAAACTCCGCCGAAATACACACACATACACACACACACACACACACACACACACACACACACACACACACACACACACACACACACACACACACACACACACATACACACACACACACACATACACACACACACACACACACACACACACACACACACACACACACACACACACACACACACACACACAAAACAACAACAACAACACAAACGCACGTTGAAACAGACAACCGTCTACCGACTAAAGAACAACAACAAAAATCAAACGACCAGACGGCAGTTAATGAAAGTACGATAACCTGGGTTGCTCGCGTAGCTGAGAGTTTGAGTGAAGTCCGCAAGGCCGCGGGTTCGAACCCAGCTGGGGTCTCCGTTTGTTTGTTTTCCTCCCCCGTCTTTGAATTCCCGTCGTGGTGGACAAAAGACGATAAGCCCATTTGTCTACTTTCTAGAGTCGTTGGAAATTGATATTCCTCCTTATATTAAACGCACGCTTCATAACCTAAGGTACGTGTATCGCATCTGCGGCTGTTGACCTTTTCGGGGCTCAAATAAGTAACGGTCTGCAGCGGCGGAGGTGGGCAAGTAAGTTAATTAACAGTGTGTGCGGCATGGCCACTTTATACAGACAATCAAGGAACGTTTTACTACATTATTATGTTACAGACTTTTAGGCTTGTTGACTGGTTGGTTGTCGGTAGCGGTTTTGTCAAGATGGTTCCTGCGAGAATCATCGCGACAAGAACCGGTACCGACAGCCAAAGTGTTAAAGACAAGGACATTAAGTGGAAGAAAGATCACGGGGAAAAATCATGGCGCTATTGCGGGAGTACTCCTCAGATAGACCCACTCAGGGAGTACACTACACGTACACTTCTATTCAAATGAGAATCAAGTACTAAGCATCAAGTACTAAGCATCTCATTGAATATAAAAGTACTTTGGTGGCGTTAAGTATCTAATCTAAATAGAAGTGTATTTCTAGCGTACGCCCCGAGCGGGTCTATTTGGGAGTACTCCAGCAAGTGGTACTGCCACATATATTCATTTTAAAGAACGAGTTATTATATGTTATAACAGAAGAGATTTTGACTCACTGGTACTGTATGGTTCACCTTGAAAGGTGTGTTATCCAAAAGCAATCCGCTGACCAAGTTCCTCTCAATGACCACGGACACCTGAAGAAGAGTAAGAATAAAAAATATGATACTGCCGCTGCAGCTACAAATACTTTATTACTAATAGTACTACTCCATCTTCTACTATAACTCATTCATTCTAGACAATGACCTAGATGTTGTCGTGATCACCGAAACGTGGCTCCGCTCAGCTGGCGATGAACCCATCATCGCCAGCGTCACTCCGAGTGGCTACTGCCTGGCCTCCTTCCCGCGTGCTTCCAGAGGGGGTGGCATTGCCATCATCTACAGGGACTGTCTTTCGGCTCACCTCTCCTTCTCTCAGTCTCTCCCTTTTGCCCATCCCTCCTTTGAATCTGTCGAGGCCGTAGCAACACTCCCTGGCCAGTCCCTCATCTTCTCATGTATCTATCGCCCCCCTCCAAGCTCTCAAAACAAACTCACAAACTCCATGTTCCTCACCGAGTTTAAACTCCTCCTCGACCACTACAGCACACGACCCGGAAAACACATCCTTCTAGGCGACTTTAACTTCCACTTTGACAAACTCGACCACCCTGACACAAAACGCCTTTGCACGTCACTTTCAAACCACAATCTTACACAACACATCACTAAATCCACCCACCGACTCGGCCACACCCTCGACTGGATCATCACCCGCACCTCCGATCAACTCCTTCTCGACTCTGACACCTCCTCTGTGCTTCCCTCTGACCACCTCGCTATTCTCATCTCCCTCAATCTACATCCCCCCAAAAAAAACCAAGCTCATTGTCGCTCGTCGCAAACTAAAATCTGTCAACCGCGAGAGCTTCTTCGACGGAGCTGTCGACCTTCTCTTGGACCCCTCTCCCGATCTTGCATCCCATTTCGATTCCTCCCTTCGAAAACTTCTAGATACCCATGCCCCTGTCACCACCTGCTCCACACCCAACCGACTTCCCTCCCCCTGGCTCACTGACGACATAGCTGAGGCCAAGCGCGAGCGCCGACAAGCGGAACGCCGCTGGCGCTCATCTGACCTCACCGTTCACAGACAGATCTTCCAAACAACTAGATCCAAAGTCTGCAAAATGATCTCCGACTCCAAACGCAAACACCTTCAAAACCAAATCCTGAAATCCACTTCTTCCAAAACCCTTTACGCCTCCATGAACACACTCCTGGGCACTTCTAAAGATTCTCTTCTCCCCAACACACACAGCAAAGAAGAACTCCCGTCCGCTTTTTCTACCTATTTTTCGGACAAAATCCAAACTCTACGCAACACACTCGACACGCTGCCTTCTCCGCCTTGCCCTCCCGACCCCACCTTTTCCGGCACTCCCCTCTCGTCCTTCCGCCCCGTCTCTCAGGATGAAGTCCTCAAGACCATAAAGTCCATGCCCTTCAAAACCTGCGAACTAGACCCCCTCCCAGCTTCTCTCTACCGTGACGGCCTTCCAGAACTTCTGCCCTTCATTACCGACATCATCAACGCATCTCTAGAAAACGGCTCCGTCCCCGATATCTTCAAGTCCGCCATCGTCCGTCCTCTCCTCAAAAAACACAACCTTGACCCAAACGAACTCAAGAACTATCGCCCAGTCTCCAATCTCTCTTTCCTGTCCAAGCTTCTGGAGAAGGTTGTTCTCAACCAGCTCAACCTCCACCTCGCCAACAACAACCTCCTCAGTCCATTCCAGTCTGCCTATCGCAAACACCACAGCACTGAAATATATCTTCTACAAATCTTAAACGATCTGCTTCTCTCCACCGACTCTGGCAACATCTCCCTTCTTACACTACTCGATCTCTCTGCCGCCTTTCACACTATTGACCACTCTATCCTCCTCCACCCACTCCACCACTCCTTCGGCATCACTGACTCTGCTCACTCCTGGTTTCTCTCCTACCTCTCCGACAGACAGCAGTCCGTCACCATCAACGGCGTCTCTTCCAACCCAGTCACGCTCTCCTGCGGAGTTCCACAGGGGTCCGTCCTGGGCCCGGTCCTTTTCACACTCTACACCTCTCCCCTGTCCAACATCATCCAGTCTCACCGCATACACCACCACCTCTACGCTGATGACTCACAACTGCTAGACAAAGACAAACTCGACAACACTCAGTCACTACCGACCCGCACGGCTGACTGCTACGAAGACGTGAAAAACTGGATGACAGCAAACAAACTTAAACTGAACGACGACAAAACGGAAGCCATGCTGGTAGGCACTCGCCAGAAACTCTCCCAGCTCCCTCCCACTCTCCAACTTCAACTCGAAAGCACCCCCATCTCCCTCTCTGACTCGGCCAAGAACCTCGGCTTTATCCTCGATTCCTCTCTGTCCATGATCAGCTTCGTCTCCGCCACGGCCCAGGCATGTATTTCCACCTCCGCCGCATCAGTCAGATCAGAAAATACCTCACTACCGAAGCTGCCACCAAACTTACTGTCTCTCTCATCTTATCTCGCATCGACTACTGCAACTCTCTCCTTTCCGGCCTCCCTCACTCCACCACTTTCACCCTCCAACGCGTCCAGAACAATGCTGCCCGCCTCGTCCTCAGAAAGAAAAAATCCGAACCACATCACACCCCTGCTCAAACTCCTTCACTGGCTCCCCATCCCCCAACGCATCCAATACAAAATTCAGTCTCTCTGCTACAAAGCCCTGAACAACTGCGCTCCTGCCTATCTCTCCAACTTACTTCACCCCTACACACCTTCCCGCTCTGCCTCCGACCCTCTCCGCCTCCACATCCCTCGCACCAAACTCAACACTTTCGGCCCCCGCTCCTTCTCCGTCTACGGTCCATCCACCTGGAACACTCTCCCACTCTCTCTCCGTCAGAAACACTCTCTCTCCTCCTTCCAGTCCGCCCTCAAAACTCACCTCTTTCAACAGTTTTAGCACTATATCACCACACTCCCCACCGCAAGCTGATCGTCGTAATGTATTTCACTATTTGTGGTACGTGAGTCATTGTCTAAAGCGTGCGCATGCGTGCGTGAGTTGTGAGTGCGCGCTTAGAGTTATAATTATTATAAGATAAGCGCATTACAAATACCGTAATTATTATTATTTGTTATAACTACTACTACATCTACTGCTACTATTACTACGACTACTACAACATTTATTACTGCTGCTACGACTACCACTACTACTACCACCACTACTACTATTACATCAACTAGGACTACAGCTACTACTACAACTACTACTACATCTACCACTAGTGCTATATTACTACTACTACATCTACTACTACTACCACATCGACTGCTAAGACTACCACTGACTACTACTACTACATCTACTACTACTAATGCTTACTGCAACTACCACTCCTACTCCTCCTCATAGTTCTACTACTGCTACTTATTTATTATTGTACTCATTTGAGAGCAATACCAACGCCTGATTGGCTAACACCAGTACTGATGAAAGTGATGTCGGACTGGACACGTTCGATATCAATTTGCCCCTTAGCCTTGACCCTCCTCTTTATGAAGCAAAAGCAGACTATTCAAGAACGAAACGGCTGGAATGATAGTTTTCTTTCAGGTAAAGTTACGAAATCAAATTGCTCACGATATGGGTCACTGAGAAAAGAAAGCTGCAGAACTTTGTTTTCAACGTTGTACATCTCGGCTGAGATTAATATGATGGAACAGCCAAAACAGACCCGCACTGGCTTATATGCCTACACAGCACATCTTCGGTCTGACTTCTCACACGACGCAGCACACTCGAGCAATATAGGTTATGTTTGTATTACATTGTCTATCAGACAACATCTTTATGAGGTCGGTCTTGTAAAAACAACAACAACAAAACAACAACAACCCAAACACCCAACAAAAAACTGACAAACAAACAACAACAACAAACAAACGAACACCGTTGACTATATGATTTACATCATTTTGCGTTAGCTGATAAGATGGTGGTGGCGCACAAGATATTTTGGATCCTCACTCTCGCGGAAGGTCTAAATTGACTGTAGGTGTTCTGGAGCACACTAGAATCGGAGGGGATTCGTTGTTCGGGTAGGTTGTTTTCGTCGTTAGACCGAAAGCAATCTCCAATTTTGAACACGTGATGCTTGTATCTCCGCCGCAGAGTATTATCTGGTGGTGCAGAATTACTTAGTATTTTATTTTCTTCTCTAAAAAGAAAAGAGCCTTCCAAAAGAGTAAATTGTTTTCGTATGCACTGCAAGAATGAGGCGTCAAAGGAATTATGAACAAATGAAAAGAAAAGGGGAGACTGCCAGTGCTAATATTTTAGGAAGGTTACAAAGTAAAGTAGGTTATAGCACTGTCAGGGGAGAGAAATGTGCATGAGCCACCAATGATCATAGATCTACTGTGGCCAAAGCACACACAAAAAAAAAAAAAAAAAAAAATAGGAAAGAGGGGGGCGCTAAGAGAGTGACTGAAAGCAATGCATATGGAAGCCCCCCAGAAGGGGGGCGTATCACATATCCACTGTTCCAGCCACTCAGTGCATGAAAATTTAAATCTAGGTCCCCCAAGGGGGGTCCAGATATTTAGCCGGTGTGGACATCTGTTTCGGTCTTGGCGACCTCTTCAGCACACCATCGGCAATACTGGAGGAGGCAGGAAATTCTGCCTACCTGCAAAGATAACCACATTTTACTGTGGTGTCTGCAGGGGCATACATTCCATGCCACCACCTAGAGTTAAATTTCCATGCACCCTAAAAGAGAACCTACCAAAAGGGGGGAAGGGGTTGCAGTCGATATTGTAGTAATAAATGAAAAGAAAAGGGGAGACTGCCAGTGCTAATATTTTAGGAAGGTTACAAAGTAAAGTAGGTTATAGCACTGTCAGGGGAGAGAAATGTGCATGAGCGACCAGTGATCATAGATCTACTGTGGCCAAAGCACACACAAAAAAAAGATAGGAAAGAGAGGGGGCGCTAAGAGAGTGACTGAAAGCAATGCATATGGAAGCCCCCCCCCCCCCCCCCCCGAACGGGGTGGGGGCGTATCACATATCCACTGTTTCATTATTATGAACAAGAACTATATGACGACATCGTGCTGTCGAGTGATGTAAACACAACCTCGACCCAAACGAACTCAAGAACTATCGCCCAGTCTCCAATCCCTCTTTCCTGTCCAAGCTTCTTGAGAAGGTTGTTCTCAACCAGCTCAACCTCCACCTCACCGACAACAACCTCCTCAGTCCATTCCAGTCTGCCTATCGCAAACATCACAGCACTGAAACAGCCCTTCTACATATCTTAAACGATCTGCTTCTCTCCACCGACTCGGGCAACATCTCTCTTCTTACACTACTCGATCTCTCTGCCGCCTTTCACACTATAGACCACTCTATCCTCCTCCATCGACTCCACCACTCCTTTGGCATCACTGATTCTGATCACTCCTGGTTTCTCTCCTACCTCTCCGACAGACAGCAGTCCGTCACCATCAACGGCGTCTCTTCCAACCCAGTCACGCTCTCCTGCGGATTTCCACAGGGGTCCGTCCTGGGCCCGGTCCTTTTCACACTCTACACCTCTCCTCTGTCCAACATCATCCAGTCCCACCGCATACACCACCACCTCTACGCTGACGACTCACAACTGCTAGACAAAGACAAACTCGAAAACACTCAGTCACTACTGACTCGCACGGCTGACTGCTACGAAGACGTGAAAAACTGGATGACAGCAAACAAGCTAAAACTGAACGACGACAAAACGGAAGCCATGCTGGTAGGCACTCGCCAGAAACTCTCCCATCTCCCTCCCTCTCTCCACCTTCAACTCGATAGCACCCCCATCTCCCTCTCTGACTCGGCCAAGAACCTCGGCGTTATCCTCGATTCCTCTCTGTCCATGACCAGCTTCGTTTCCGCCACGGCCCAGGCATGTTATTTCCACCTCCGCCGCATCAGTCAGATCAGAAAATACCTCACTACCGAAGCTGCCACCAAACTTGCAGTCTCTCTCATCTTATCTCGCATCGACTACTGCAACTCTCTCCTTTCCGGCCTCCCTCACTCCACCATTTTCACTCTCCAACGCGTTCAGAACAATGCTGCCCGCCTCGTCCTCAGAAAGAAAAAATCCGACCACGTCACACCCCTGCTCAAACTCCTTCACTGGCTCCCCATCCCCCAACGCATCCAATACAAAATTCTGTCTCTCTGCTACAAATCCTTGAACAACTGCGCTCCTGCCTATCTCTCCAACTTACTTCACCCCTACACACCTTCCCGCTCCCTCCGCTCTGCCTCTGACCCTCTCCGCCTCCACATCCCTCGCACCAAACTTACACTTTCGGCCCCCGCTCCTTCTCCGTCTACGGTCCATCCACCTGGAACACTCTCCCACTCTCTCTCCGTCAGAAACACTCTCTCTCCTCCTTCCAGTCCGCCCTCAAAACTCACCTCTTTCAACAGTTTTAGCACTATATCACCACACTCCCCACCCCAAGCTGACCGTCGTAATGTATTCCACTGTTTGTGGTACGCAAGTCATTGTCTAAAGCGTGCGCATGCGTGCGCGATTTGTGAGTGCGCGCTTAGAGTTATAATTATTATAAGATAAGCGCATTATAAATACCGTAATTATTATTATTATTTAAATGTTTTCTTCATATATGCTAATGACGTGAAATCTATTTATCCGCCCAAATTCTTCAATTTCTTGTGGAAAAAATGGCGGGAGGTCTGAAATCTTTCACGTAGCAGTAGCTGATAATAGCTTGTGCATTTAATACAACCTTCTACGTGAGTTTATGGTGACATAGGAGCTCAAGGAAGGTTGCTTATCTGTTTCCTTCTTTCTTTCTTTTTTTTTTCTCTCTTTCATATTTCTGGCGTTTAGCGCCGCGCCGCGACTCCTACAGGTTTTTAGCATACGGCAGGGACTCCAAGCGCTGTTCCTTGGTACAAGATGTGCTTGGTCTACGAGCTACTGCCACAGTAGGCACAAGAGGCCATTACACACACATGCACACATGCACTATGGTAAACAACGAACACTCAAATATATTTAAAAACGCATTTTCTTTATTGTCGTCTGCTCTTATGTCAAATTGATTTCCATTCGCACACGCGTTACTATTCTTCGACTGAGGATCACATGGCCGGTCTCATGATTTCATCTGAAGTGATTTCCACCGCAAATTTACAAAACGAAGACGGCGTCCGGTCTCGAGTGGGTCGATTCGAAGACGAGCGTCAAACGGTGACGCTTTGCTTTAAAGTTGCGACGTACTTTCAGATAAAAGAATATCTTTGAACACAGCATAGCATTTATATTAGGCCTTATTTCTTCCTCCTTTGTCAGGTATTTGTGCGCCACCACTCCAACACGTTTGTAACATAGCAGGGACTTCAGCCGCTGTTCCTTGGTATGCGCTTGGTCTACGAGCTCGGTACAAGGTGACAGTAAAACAAAAAGAGCAGCACATTTTGTGATCATGTTATCATGTTTGTGTTTGGCGCCGGGTAGAATTTGTCCAGGTCTGTTTCATCACGCGGAGGGGTTAAATGAAGTTTGGTGACCTACTCACACTCACGCTTTATATTCGCTTCTAGAGCAATATAATATGTACGTTATTGATATTCAGGAGTCCCATATCACGATTTATAACAAGATGGGATAGCTAGCCCATAGTTGTTCCTACTTTAATCTTATTCCTTAGATCCATCTCTCTTCACCCTAACCCACCGTACCCTCTGATCCACACACAATGGCACACACAAACACAGACGAATACACGGCGTTTCGCAACAGCTGTAGTCTGTGGGCTTGCAAAACTAGTCATTCTGAAAAAGAATTGCACGAGCTGCGAAATGACGTCACTATAAGTTTCACGTCATGGCATCCCACGACGCCGTGTACACAGGGACGAAATTGACGTATTATGCCATTTATCGTAGTACTAAAATTTACGCATGAGAGGATCAAGATGGACGGATCAGTTACCTCGACGGAGGGGGGGGGGGGGGGGCTCCAACTTTTAGTTTTGGACCCTCAACCTGACACAAAAGGCCTCGCCTTCCTCCTCCTCCTCCTTCTTCCTGTGGCCGAAAATCGCCACTCGCCAAAATATTAAACGGGGGATGGCGGGGAGGGGGGGGGGGGGCGGGGTGTAGGTAGCGTGTGTGTGTGTGGAAACTCGCCAAAAATTCAAATAGGGAGTGGAGGGGGGGGGGGGGAGAACAAACACCCCAAAAGTGACTTTGTTATAGCATTTTAAACATTTTTAGGTCTAGGGAGGGGCGGGGGAGGGGGGGGGGGGTAAGGAACCCCTAGGATCTCCCCCCAGATCCGCACCTGATGAAGCGGATTTTCATACTTAAAAATTTTAGCTGACAATTTGACATAATCTTATCCGAAAGCCGGGACAAACAGCAGGCTTAATAAATACTGTTTTAAATATATTATTCGGGTATTTATGAGAAGACTGTTTGTTTCAATAAAAAGATTCACCGATTTTTAACTGTTTTAATCCCACAAAACGTGCTTCCGAAAATTACGAACGCACTATACGTTTCACTCCAAAAGCTCAAGAGGTACGAAGCTGATTATAAAAAGCTAATTCAATGTCTTCCTGGAATCTAGCAATGTGCAAAACATCAAGTAAGTAAAACAAAAAATATGGACTGATATGCGGGTCAACCACTTTTTATTAAACGGTCATTTTCTCGTGAATGAGTATTTCAGTTTTAAAACCCTTGAAGACATGCTTGCGGACATCTCGCAGGGGTAATATAATTATACAGAGTCTTACATCAGTGTTTTGGCGATACGGAGAATCTCACTCGAGTGGTTTTATAACTTTATCCTGTAAAAATCTATTTCTTACTCACCCTTTCTTTGATACAGCTTTTCCACGCAACAAAGAAGGAGACGTGAAAGAAACATACGCTTTTGATTTATTCAAGTCACCGTCTGCGCTAATTTTTAAGTCCCTTCTATTTATAGACGGGACTTTTTAGGACGGGTCGAGGTGGAGCAAATTTAATAGCATGTCCATGATGTCAAAGGCGGGCAGGCTAAACCTCTAACAATTGAAGTAACAAGATAAAAAGTACGTCATATCTAGTTACGCTAACCTCGCTGCTGAACGTACATTTGGCGCGAAGTCCCGTATGTGCGTATGTATGTATGTGCGTATGTATGTATGTGTGTGTGTGCGTATCTAAGTAAACAAGAGAATCTCCGATATTTCTGTACACACAAGCTTGAAACTATGCGAAACACTTTCTTAAGTGGGTGGCAAAGAGAGCCTCCGAGCTTATTGTAATTGAATGTTTCATTAAAGACATAAACAACCTTTTATAGGAAGTCGGTTGACTCATATTACAGTCCGTAATTTTTATCATATTTACTTCAACTTTTGCATATAGTTAGTTGAGAGAAAGACATTGGATGGGTTCGTTAGCCAGCTTTGTATCCTTTCAACTTCTTTATTAAAAATTAAGTCTTTTCAGAAACGAATTAAAACACTAAAAAACCTTTACTTCTAGAGAAAGTCAGACAGTGGCGGTGACGTAAAAGAGGCAACTCCGTCACCATGCAGACACTGATATAATACTCTAAATATGACGTCATTCTCTCTCGCGCAGGCGGCTCTCTGTCTCTCTGTCTCTGTCTCTCTCCGTGTCTCTGTCTCTCTCTGGTCTGAACTGTTCTTCGATGTTCTAGATAAGCATGCCCCAGTGCGAACAAAACGTGTCAAACATCCCACAATCCCCTGAATGGCTAACTGGCGATATAAAAGCAGCCATGCAACTCAGAAATACACTTAAGAAATAAAACAAATTTGTTGACTATAAAAAACACAGAAATTTTGTCAAATCTTTAGTCCGAAAAGCTCAAAGACAACATGCTGAACAGATCATTGCAGACGGCAAGGACCTGCGCTCTGTTTGGAAGTTATCAACACCTTTTCTGAAGGTCACAATCACAGAGACATGAACATTGCACCTGCGTTCACTGCCGATACCTTCAATATCCACTTTCGTAGCATAGCTGAGACTTTTGCACGCACTAATACGAATGATCCTGCGAAATATCGATGTTCTGAGCAACTACGATTTCACAGTAACAGTACTGCTGGTTGTGTTTTCTCACTCCCCCCCCCCCCCCCCAATATTTGTTTTGACGTGGGTAAATATATATCTAATATGAAAAAGAGGTCATGTGGTTCTGTTGGCATCATTTGCGACTTTGATAAAATAACTCTGCCCTACATAGTTGAGTCTCTAACGTTCATTTACAATCTTTCTATTCAAAGAAATATTTTCCCTGACGAGTTAAAAACAGCTAAGGTCATTTCTCTCCCCAAAAGCAAAAACTTAAACTCATTGAATGATTATAGACCTATCTCCATTCTACCTGTCATCTCAAAACCTATTGAAAGACATATCTATACACATCTGCAAAATTTTCTAGAACAGAACTGTCTACTCAGGAAAATGCAGTCTGGGTTTCGCCCGCAACACTCTTGCCAAAATGCCCTTATACATATCATTGATAAATGCTTACAGCCATTAATAATTCTCAGTTATCAGGTGCAGTTTTTCTTGACCTTAAAAAAGCCTTTGATTAAGTCGACCACTCTATCTTATTAAAAAAAAAAAAAACTACGGATGTATCACATCGATTCCAATACCGTACATCTGATATCCTATCTAAGTGACAGAAGACAGAAAGTTTTGCTTAATGGTAATTACTCGAGTGGAGATTTAGTAACGTGTGGTGTTCCTCAGGGGTCAATTTCGGGCCCATTGTTATTCAACATATTTATCAATGATTTGTCATTCTCTATCTCACATCCCGATGCAATATTTGCTGATGACACTACCATATATACATCAAACAGCGAATTGTCAAAAATAAACGAAGTTCTCCAGCAAAGTCTTGATGAGGTTTAAAGCTGGTGCCAACATAATTATATGATAATTAGTGTCCAAAAGACAAAGAGTATGTTGATTACTTCACGCCAAAAACATCAACGTGGTCTTCTGCCCTTAACATTATACCTGAACTCTGAGCCCCTTGATCAAGTTTAAAAAAAACAAAAACATCGTTTACTCTGAGTTACAGTAGATACCCAGCTCAGCTGGGAACCACATATCGAAAACACATGCAAAACAATATCTAAAAATATATTCCTGCTATCAAAACTAAGTCAAATAGTTAACACTGACACTAGAAGACTCTTTCTCCATGCCGATATTAAGACACACTGTGATTACTGCTCCACTATTTGAGATGGTTGCAGTGAGGTACATTTAAAGAAAATTAACTCATTGCATCGTCGAGGGGTAAAGTTAACTGTGCCTGGTCCCTCTCCCACCGACGAAAAGTTTAGAACCATCCGACTGCTAAACCTAAACAAACAGCTCACATTTAATCGATGCATACTTATGCATAAAATTCTTCACCATAAAACCCAACATTACCTTCGTATGTTATTTTTGGATAGTCAAAGACAAAACACGAGGAACAGTTTGTTACAGCTACCATGGGCTAGGCTCGATATATATAAAACCAGCCTTTCGTTCTCATGTGCCAAAGACTGGAACGAACTACCACCCCAAATTAAATCCATTTCTGACTCTAGAACCTTCAAAACTCGTTTGTATAACATCTTGTTACAGCATACTACCTGAGCGGACTACAAAAAAAAATATTTTATTATATATATATATATATATATATATATATATATATATATATATATATATATATATATATATATATATATATATATATATATATATATATATATATATATATATATATATATATATATATATATAATTATTCACTGTTATTGATATGTGTGCACATTATTTGCATTGCTTTTTTATTGTGTCGTTTGTTTCAGTTTATTTCTTCATGTTTCGATTTATTGTGTTTCTCTTACTCTTTGCTGTTAATGTTTCTTTTCTAACAGGACAGTTTGTAAGAGAGGCGTTTCGTCTAAAACTTTATCCTGTCAATAAAACGTTTCATCATCATCATCATCATCATCATCATCATCTCTCTCTCTCTCTCTCTCTCTCTCTCTCTCTCTCTCTCTCTATTTCTCTCTCTCTCTCTCTCTCTCTCTCTCTCTCTCTCTCTCTCTCTCTCTCTCTCTCTCTCATCATTTTATTTCATATGCTTATTTTCTTTTCCATTTTCTTTAACTTAAACTTCTAGTCTTTTAAGATGTCGAGTAGCTCATTACAATTTCACAGTTTAGACGTGGGACATCTAAATATCTATCATTTGCTGAATAAGATTCCCGATTTGACTGTCCTTCTGACTCAACCCACCCCCTTTCACATTTTGGGAATCACAGAGTCGCGATTACATTCTGACATAAGTGATTTGTCCATTTCGATACCGGAGTTTACTGTAATCCGGCGCGATCCTGTACGTCCTCAACAAACAGGATTAGCTGTCTACATATTTATGATTCTATTGCGCACTTTACACGCAGAAGAACAGACCTGGAATCAGACTCTGTTGAAAGCGTGTGGGTTGAGGTGAAGACGAACAAATGGGCCCCTTTGCTTGTTGGATTTGTCAACAGAAATCCGTCCGCATCATTTGAGTGGTACGACGATTTCTTACAAATGGCGGACACCGGTAACAATTGCAGCTCTGATATTTTACTGCTCGGAGACTTTAATATTAACATGTTTTCCCCACACCCTGCTTCGGAGTCTACTATTACTATGGTAGGCCTCAAGCAGCTTATCACATCCGCAACTAGAGTTACGCAGTCGTCTGCCACTCTAATTGATCATGTATACACTTCCAACAAGTCAAGGGTCCTTAGCTCTCGTGTTCTTTAAGTGGCGATTAGCGACCACTGTCCTGTGTGCTGTAGTTGGGCTCTGAAGGTGGACAAGCCATGTCGTAAAAACCAGCATACCACTATTCATTACAGGTCGTTTAAACACTTCAATCGAAACGCGTTTCTCGCCGACCTGAGCGGAATCTCTTTTCAATCAGTTTATAACTATGATATTCCTGAAGAAGCGTTGGCCGAATGGTACAGATTGTTCCTTGGTGTACTTGACAAGCATGCACCACTACGTGAGAAGAGAGTCAAACACGCACAGTTACCTCAGTGGTTAAGTAAAGACATTAAAAACGCCATGGCTCTCCGAAATGAACTGAAGCGGAACAAAGATTATGCTGCCTTCCGCAAGCAGAGCAACCGCGTAAAGTACTTGGTGCTCTAGGCCCAGAAAAAAACACTTCCAGCACTTGATGGATAATAAAACTGATACCGTATCTGTCTGGCGAGCCCTCAATGCCTTTACCAAATCACGTCAAACACCACCATGTACTTCTATACCTGCTGATACTTTTAATCAACATTTCTTGTCTGCTGCCGACTCACTTTTGAATAAAATTACTAGTAACCTAAACAAGCCGACTATCTCTGTAAAACTTAAACATTTTTGCGACGAGAGACTGGCGCCAAACGACTTTTTTTAGTATTCCGTACTTAACTGTTTTCGATGTAGGCAAGTCAATTAGTCAGCTGAAAAATAAACGCTCCCTTAGTCATGACGGCATTAAAAGTTTCTTTTTCAAACTGTCTGTCCCCTATGTGGTTGAATCTTTTACATTTATCTACAATCTTATAATCCAGCAAGGTACTTTCCCAAGAAGCTGGAAAATAGCTAAAGGCATTCCGCTACCTAAAAATAAAGACCTCACTGACCCCAACAAATTCAGGCCAATTTAAAAAACAAAGCCGACAGAAAAACATGTCCACAGGCACCTGAGTCACTTCCTGAAGATACATAACTTGATTTATCCGTTACAGTCAGGCTTCAGACCCCGCCACTCTTGTCAGACGGCTCTGTCTCATCTGACCAATACCTGGCTAACTTCAATAAACACTGCTGAAATGACCGGTGCGGTATTTTTAGATTTTTCTAAAGCTTTTGATTTAGTCAACCTTGAACTGTTGCTACAGAAGCTGTTGGCATACCACATAGACACAGATTCCGCTGCCTTCTTTAAATCTTATCTAAGCAATAGATCTCAGTATGTTTTTGTCAATGGTAAGCGTTCCTCAGAAGATGTCATTAAGCATGGAGTGCCCCAGGGGTCTATATTAGGCCCTCTCTTGTTTTTAATTTTATAATGACTTGCCTTTGTGTATCTCACAATCAAATGTGCGATGCAATTTGTTTGCAGACGACGCTACTCTCAACGTGTCGTCGGCAAAAATATCTACAATTAATTTTTCTTTGCAACATAGTCTATTAGACGTCTCAAATTGGTGCCTAGACAACTACATGATACCTAACCCATCTAAAACAGAGTGCATGTTAATCACTACACGTCAAAAGCAACAGCTAAACCCACCGCCACTTAGCCTTTTCCTTAACTGTGAGCCGATTAAACAAGTAAGGAGCGCCGGCTGTTAGGCGTCACTATAGACGATCAGTTGACATGGCATGCGCATGTAAACAGTGTGTGCAAAATTGTGTCCAGAAACCTATTTCTCCTTTCAAAACTTATTTACTTTACGAATTCACCAACTAGAAAACTCTTCTTCAGCGCTCACATCCAGTCCCACATTGACTACGCATAAATTATACAGTCTGGGACGGGTGTAGTGATGCGTGCTTAAAGAGGCTTAATTCCCTCCACCGGAGGGCAGCCAAGCTAATCCTTCCTAATAGCAGAGACAGCACTGACGAGCGACTCACGGCCCCTGACATGCTTCCGTTACGTAACCTCTTTCTGTTCAATAAGGGCGTGTTAATGTTTAAAGTCCGCATATCCAAAACCCCGCGGTACGTCTCGGATTTGTTTAAATATGCTAACACACCATACAAGATATCAAGGAACAAACTGTCAGTACCTAGGCCACGACTTGATATATTCAAAACTAGTCTGTCTTACTCAGGGGCCAAACTTTGGTATTCGTTTCCGGCCAATATTACCGAGGCATCTTCATTGTCCACCTTCAAGGCAAGACTATTCCGGTACTTAACTGAGCCGCCGAACAAAGCGCACGCGACTGCTGCGTTCTGAATAATGACTGTTATCAAACATGTAAGTGTGTGGGCGCGTGTGTATGTGTGTGCGGAATAGTGTGTTTTGTGCATATTTGTTTATGCTGGTATGTGCGTGCATATGTGTGTGTGTGTGTGTGCGTGTGTGTGTGTGTGTGTGTGTGTGTGTGTGTGTGTGTGTGTGTGTGTGCGTATGTGTGTGTGTTCTTGCGTGCATGTATGTGTGTGTTTGGTTAGTCAGGAGGAAGTAAAACGTCTGGATAATCTTGACGTTTATGCTTACAGTTTTTGCGTTCAATGTAGCAGATGTAGTCTTAACAGTGTGCAATGTATATGTATGTGTTTATTATGTAGTTGTATTTCATGTACCGTGTGTAATGCATATTAGCCAGACGTGGGTCGGGACTGTGCTTCATCTGACGCGGGCGTTGGTTGAAGGCCCCGGACATACATCACGATACCACGTTTCTCCGGGCCTTTAATCTAATGTTTGAGCCGTAACGGGGTCTGACCTAACTCTGATTTACGTACTTCCGTGTGTGTGTGTGTGCGCGCGCGCGTGTGTGTGTGTGTGTGTGTGTGTGTGCGTGTGCAAGCGCGTGTGCGTGCCGGCGTGCGTGTGTGTGTGTGTGTGTGTGTGTGTGTGTGTGTGTGTGTGTGTGTGTGTGTGCGTGTGAGTATTCATGTAGTTTGTAGCAAGGAAAAGAATGAAAAAAGGTCTGTGCACCTATTCTTTTATCTTTGGAAAATAAAGTTTCATTTCATTTCATTTCATATCTCTCTCTCTCTCTCTCTCTCTCTCTCTCTCTCTCTCTCTCTCTCTCTCTCTCTCTCTCTCTCTCTCTCTCTCTCTCTCTCACAGACAAACGCAAACATCTCCAGGAGGAATAGATCCTCATGCCCCCTACAGGCGCATGAGGATCTATGCCTCCTGGAGATGTTTGGAGAGCGCGCGCATGCACGCACTAACGCGCACACACACATCGACGCACTTTCAGAAGAGCGTGCAGGTGACCCCTTTACTTAGTATATAATATAGCTAGGTAAAGTCAACCTGCTTTCACACAAATTATAGCAAGACTGAAATTGTACCGTGAAGTTCTTGTTTTGACACCATTTTCTCAAGCATATGAAGCGAAAGTGAAACTCATATCACGTAAAATATAAAATTACGTAAAAACTAAAACTTACGTCATGACAAATGACGTTTGACAAATCAATGACGAGTATGTCCTGCTCCCCTCATATAACTCACTGACGCATTGGGATATCTGCGAGACTTTTTCAATAGGAGATAATTCAACATCAGAATCAGGTCAAAGACAAAAGGTAGAGATCATTGACAGCGAGGACAGCTCTCATATAAAAGGGACTTTGTGGGTTATGGTTCATCCCATCTTGTTCATTTTTCTTATAGTGATTTGTTTTTCTTCAAAAATGACTTATCACTTTAAAAGTTGGAGAAGTACATGCCTGTCTAACGAATTCATCTAATAACTATTCCGAAGGAAACTAAATATAAAATTTCAAGTGAACATAATACAAATGTGCACTCTAAAGCGGGTCAATAGACTTTCTCCAAAGTGACTATTTCTTTTCAATGAGCACAACAACTGTCCTCGCGCTGGGACCATACGGCGTTGAGGCGCGTCCCCTGGGTGGTGGATAGGGGGTCCCTCGTGAGAGGGGTGCACCGAATGAAATAAGGTGCCGTGAACCAACATGGTCTAAGGGAAGGTGACCCCGACAGAAAACCCCTGGTCCTCCTAGTAAGGGGGTTGGGCGTGGGGGTAGCTTCCCCACCCTGCAAAAAAGGAAATAGCTACAAAAACGCCGACGAAAAGACTAACAGTAATTCCTTTCCTGGAGGAGGAAGGTTCTTCTACTAGAAGACTTATGACGTCCTGTGGTGAAAGCCGGAAGTCTTCGGAAGCCACAGGACCGAGCCGCCTCTCTCTATCCAGGGATACAACCATGGGCACATGGAACGTCAAGACCATGTACCAGAGCGGCAAGGCCGCCCAGATAGCAGCGGAAATGCAAAAGTACAACCTTTCCCTGCTAGGCATCAGTGAAGCCAGATGGACGCAGTCTGGCCAGAAAAGGCTGTTAAGTGGGGAGATGGTTCTGTATTCAGGTCATGAAGAGGAGAATGCCCCCCCATACAGAAGGAGTAGCACTCATGCTGTCACCAGTGGCACAGAGAGCTTTTAATTGATTGATTGTACATTGCTTAACGTCCCGACAGCAACAAGGCTTTCTCAGGACGTGCCTGCACTGCTTGTGAAAAAAAACTAAACAGAAAATTGAATGTATGTCGCCAGCCGGTCAAATACATTAAATAAACCTACAACATGGGGCATAAATAAAGCTAAGACCATTTAGCAACACACATCCAATATCAAGAGCTACAGGCAGTGCAGACAGTAGGGAGAGTTTTAAAAAGGCAAATACAGGTGAATGGACAAAGGGTAGACAGAAACACATGCCCCAGAATAGAGAGAAAAACCCACCCTGTGGGGCTGACCAGGGTGACCCTGGGAACTAAAAAATACCTAACCCCACCCAAGTCCCCCAGGGCAGACCCGGGTGGGGGGGGGGGGGGCACAGAGAGCGCTGATGGGCTGGGAACCTCTTGGGCCAAGAATTATAACAGCAGCCTTTAGAACCAAGAAAAAGCTCAAGCTGAACGTCATCCAGTGTTATGCGCCCACCAATGACAGTGACGAGGAAGAGAAACAAGAGTTCTACGACCGACTCCAGAGTGCCGTGGACAAATGTGCGGAGCGAGACATCACCATCGTCATGGGCGATTTTAATGCCAAAATAGGGGAGGACAACACCGGATACGAAGAGGTGATGGGGAGACAGGGACTAGGCTCGGAGATGAGTGAGAACGGGGAGAGGTTTGTAGACTTTTGTGCTCTAAACCGACTTGTCATTGGAGGCAGCATCTTCCCACACAGAAGAATACACAAAGCAACTTGGGTCTCACCTGACCATACAACAGAGAACCAAATAGACCATATCTGCATTAGCAAGAAATTTAGAAGATCCCTTCAAGATGTTCGAGTGAGGAGGGGAGCAGATGTCGCCTCCGACCACCATCTGCTTACCTTAAGAATGAAGCTCAAGCTAAAGAAAAGCCGCACAGAGACAACAAGAAGACAGCGCTATAATGTAGGCCTCCTGAGAGAAACTGGAGTTAGAGAAGAGTTCAAACTGGTGCTGTCCAACCGGTTTCAAGCGCTACATGAGCTAGTAAATGAAGAGGAGGCGGTCACCACAGAGCAGCAGTGGAAGGCAGTTAGAGAGGCGCTGAACTCAACCTGCAAAGACACTGTAGGGTTCAGGAAACACCACCACAAGGACTGGCTGTCGGCACAGACCTTGAAGAAGATAGAAGCGAGGAAGCAGAAGAAAGCAGCGGTCAACAATAGTCGCACGATAGCAGCCAAAGTAAGGGCACAGGGGGAATACTCGGAAGCCAACCGCGAGGTGAAGAGGAGTATCAGGGCAGACAAGAGGGCCTACACAGACAGCCTGGCAGCAGAGGCAGAAAAGGCAGCAGGCAGCGGCAACATGAAACAGCTCTACGACATTACCAGAAGATTGTCGGGTAAGTATGGCCATACAGAAAGACCAGTAAAAGACAAAGAAGGCAAGCCTATTGCAGACAGAGCAGACCAACTCGACAGATGGGCCGAGTATTTTGAAGAGTTACTGAACAGACCTAGCCCACCCGACCCCCCCCCCCCCCCCCGACATCCAGCCGGCAGAGACCGACCTACCCATCAGCTGTGACAGACCCAGCCGGGAAGAGATCAGAAAAGCAGTGGCATTTTTGAAGAATGGCAAAGCAGCAGGGCCAGATGGCATCCCAGCGGAGTCTCTGAAAGCAGACCTAGAGACAACAGTTGAGATGCTGTACCCACTGTTTGGAAAGATCTGGGAAGAGGAGGTGATGCCAGCTGACTGGAAGGAGGGGTACCTAATCAAGCTTCCCAAGAAAGGCGACCTCAGCAAGTGTTCCAACTACAGAGGAATCACCTTGCTGTCAGTACCAGGAAAGGTCTTCAACAGGATCATCCTAGAGAGAATGAAGAGCTCCGTTGACCCCCAGCTGAGAGACCAGCAAGCAGGATTCAGGAAGAACCGATCATGTACAGACCAGATCGCCACTCTCCGCATCATCGTGGAACAGTCTCTGGAGTGGAGCTCCCCGCTGTACGTCAACTTTGTGGATTATGAGAAAGCATTTGACAGCGTGGACCGAGAGACTCTGTGGAAACTCCTACGACACTACGGTGTACCCACAAAGCTCGTCCGCCTGATCAAGAGCAGCTATGATGGCATGACATGTCGCGTGATCCACGAAGGGCAGTTCACCAGAGAGCTCCAGGTCAGAACTGGTGTCAGGCAGGGGTGTCTGCTATCTCCGTTCCTCTTCCTACTGGCCATAGACTGGGTCATGAAGATGACCACAGAGCACAGACGAAGTGGAATACAGTGGACACTGTGGACACAGCTTGACGACCTCGATTTTGCAGACGACTTGGCATTACTGTCCCACACTCATCAACAAATGCAGGACAAGACCACGAGGCTTGCTGACATCTCGTCCCAAGTGGGCCTCACCATTCACAAACAGAAAACAAAGACAATGAGGCTGAACGCAACCAGGGAAGAACCAGTCTTGCTTGCTGGCACCCCGTTGGAGGAGGTGGAGTCCTTCACCTATCTCGGGAGCATCATAGACAAAAAAGGCGGCACTGATGCAGATGTCAGAGCACGAATCGGTAAAGCCAGAGCAGCCTTTCTCCAGTTGAAAAAAGTGTGGAGTTCCAGAGAGCTGTCACAACACACCAAAGTCCGGATTTTCAACTCCAATGTAAAAGCAGTTCTCCTATATGGAGCAGAGACATGGAGATTGACAAAAACCACAGTCAACAGAGTACAGACCTTCATGAACAGTTGCCTTAGAAGAATTTTGAAAATCCACTGGCCAGAGAAGATCAGCAACGTCAGACTCTGGGAGAGAACAGAGCAGATAACAGCAGAGAATGAAATTGGGCGAAGAAGATGGGGATGGATCGGTCACAGTCTGAGAAAGCCAGCTTCCAGTATCACTAGGCAGGCATTGTCATGGAACCCCCAGGGAAAGAGGAAAAGAGGTAGGCCGAGAAACTCCTGGCGTCGAGACCTCCAAGCAGACATCAAGAGACTGGGAACCACCTGGAGTAGAATCGAAGGAGAAGCACAGGACAGGAGTTGCTGGAGGTCTCTCGTCGACGGCCTATACCCGGGTAGGGGTGACAGGCGTAAGTAAGTAAGTAACAACAACTGTAATAACATCGGAGGCTCTCTTTACTTTTCTAGATTGCGAGAGCTTCCTAGGGTTTCATGCCTTTACGTACAGAAATACAGGCGATAGTCACTGTCGCATACACACAGATACACGGCGCTTGGCGCAAAAAGTACGTTCTGTAGCATGGTTAAAGAAGCTAGACGTGATGTAATTTTTATTTTGTTACATTTTTTGCCAGAGTTTTAGAACTGCCCGCCATGACGTTATGTGCATACTATTGAATGTGTGCTGCCACGCCCCGTTTTCAAAGTTATTCCTGTTTTATAAATATAATGGGAACAACAAAAATGTCGAGTTGGCTGGTAAAAGCCGAGTCATTTTTATACATCGCGATACGTACTCCCGAAATTCACTAACTTATATTAACGATAATAGCAATAACAAGAAAGTCAAAGCCCTTATGGCTCACGTGTATGATGAATTCACCATAAGTGTGACATTTGTGACATTGGCCTTTCTGACATTTCAAGAAAATTAACAAGTGTTCAAGTGTCTTAAAATATGTAAAAGGCTGGCTTCTGTACCAGCGAAATCCATGTTTTCTACAAATTTATCCATTTTTCACACATCCGTGACCCTTGACCTATTAGATGGGTCAATTCAATTGGTATGCATAGAAAGGTCTGGTGACCGGCAAACTTCATTTAATTGAAATGTTTACAATAACTTTGTTAAAAACAACACTTCTAGCAAAAAATTGCATGTTTACACACTTGACGACCTCTTGTGACCCTTGACCTTTCCAAGGGATCATCCAAATTAACAGACATAGAAAGGTCTTACCATCAAGTATATCTGTACTAAGTTTGGTTTTGAAGTTGAAAACAGTATTTGAGAAACAAAAACAGTTGTCAAAATATGTTTAAACCTATTTATGGATCACTGCCTGACCCTTGATCTTTGTTATAAGCCAATTATATTAGAATGCATAAGAAGGTCTCATCATCAGCTACCTTTGAGCCAGACTGTACTGAAAGGTTTGGAAAAAACTTTGATATAAACTACAATTCTATTCAAACTAGTTATTTTTCACACATTTGCCGACCTCTTGTTACCCTTGGAGGGGTCATCCAAAATAGCATGCATAGACAGGTCTTACCATCTCTGCGCCAAGTCTGGCTTAAAAAAAAGTTTAAAATAGTATTTGAGAAACGGGGTGAGGGGGGGGGATGAAGGGGGGTGAGGGGGGGGGGCAAAGTATGGCTATCTTTTTTAAAAACTATTTCTGAACTCCCTGTGACATGGACCTTTGAGAGAAGTCATTGAAATTGGTATGTTTAGAAAGGTCTTGTCCTTGGGCCACGTTTGAAGTCTGTGTCTTAAATAGTGTCCGAGAAAAGGCCAACGTTAAAGTTAACCACGGATGACAGACGCCGGAGAGACGACGGATGGCCCTGTACATAAAATCAGTTTTGCTCTTGCGTGTGAGCCAAATATGTACACGAATCACAAAAAAGGCTCTCGTGGATAAGGTAAAATATAAATTTCTATTCCTAGGCAGCAGAAAAAAGATGAGTTTCTGTAAAAGCTTAATCACGCAGAGAATACATGAAGACGGACTGAAAACATGCCAGATCTGCTAAATAAGCACTTTTAACCTGTTGTCCATTGAAAACGTCGGCTTGGGCTTAAAATTTATCTAGCCTGCCTTCAAGAACAGCAGGCTAAAAATTGTTATTTAATAGACCAAGCCGATGTTTTCAATTCGCCTTCATCTACAGGAAACCAGAAGCATGTCGGACCATGTAATTAAACCAAGGATAAACCGTTGTCCAGGTGTAGCTAGAGGTGAAGTCCCACACGGCAGGCAGGATGGTCATGGATTGGTCACCTTGATCGTTGGTCAGGCCTTGTGACTTAGAGAACATGGCCAACATAACAGGCTTGTCTGACGTCACGGTACGACACTCACCGTCAGGCAGCGAAACCTCCTGTACAGAGGTTTAGTTGCTACTATTCATATTGGAAACAAGTTGTGCTTCTCTTCATATCAGAAGCAACTATGTTTGTCGTTTATCGCAGCGTCAAAAATCCAAAATTAGATAAGATAAGATTAACTTTATTGCCAAAGGGTAAAATACATTAGGAATCGTCTCGGTGCTGCGTAACATACCAAGAAGAACATAAAACACATATAAAACATAATTAAACTGCTCACGTACACACACACACACACACACACACACACACACACACACACACACACACAAATCACATACGCATAACCTGTTCTGGTCTAAATGTAAAGGCAATAAACAAGATTTTACAGTAACACAAAGCACAGAAGACATTACAATATAAAACATGTCATTTGCATCACAGATGAAATATTATGCAGACAGATGGACAAAACTGTATACATTTTAAGTAAACAGTGGAACGGATGGATCACGTTTGGCGTTTGTTTGCATCATTAAAAGTCTCGACAGCGGTTGGGTAATAACTGTTGTTAAAACGACGCGTGCGTGTTCTGATCGCTCTGTAGCGGCACCCTGATGGCAACATCTCAAACAACTCATGAGTTGGGTGGGAATCATCAGGGAGGATGGGTCTAGCCTTTTTTTTAGCATTCTTTCGTGGAACAGGGATTCCAAGGAGGGCAAATCAGAACCTATGATTTTTTATGCAGTTTTTACTACTCTATTTAATTTGGATCGCTCCTTCTGTGTAGTACTGTAAAACCACACGGTCGTGGAGAAGGTAAAAATACTTTCAATAACTGCCTGGTAGAAGCTGGTCAAAATTTGTCTGCTGACTCCAAACATTTTAAGATGTCTGAGAAAATACAGTCGTTGCTGTAAATTTTGTTCACTAAAGAATCAACGTTTTTCTCCCTTTTGAGGTCGTTTGTGATGCGGGTGCCGAGAAACTTAAAACAATCAACAATTTCAACATCGCTACCATGAATAGTGAGGGAAGCAATGTCACTTTTGATTTTTTCTGAAATCCATGACCATTTCTTGGGTTTTAGGCACATTCAGCTCAAGGTTGTAGTCAGAACACAAGCAAACAAGTGCATCTACCCTCTCTCTCTATGCTGTTTTATGATTGTTTAAAATAAATCCTTCAGCAAATTTAACTGTCAGGGAGTTATCATCAGTGGATGTACAATCATGGGTAAAAAGTGAATACAACATAAGGGACAAGACACAAACTTGGGTGCACTCGTGCTTAGTGTGACGGACCGTGCTCAGTCGTTTTTCTAACGACTACATGACACTACATGAACCAGAAGAAAGGTTAAATCCACCTGACCGCCGACTCCCTGGGTCTGAATACTGATTGCAAAGACCAACTCTGACCACCCGAGGTCTACCTGACAGAAAATCATTGATTCACCGACAGCGAACTGTCAAAACCTAGCTGGATCAGTTTCTCATAGACCTTGGATGGCACAATAGTCGTAAATGCGGAACTGTAGTCCACAAATAATTACCATGCCATACGTGTTTGCCTTCTCAAGATGTCCCAATGCAACCAGATCAACCACCATGTCTGCAATGTATACTGACAAGCAAAAGAAATGCGACATTTTTGGAATCATCGTAAACACGTTGTATTTCCGATGATTCCAAAAATGTCGCATTTCTTTTGCTTTTCACACTAAAGTGTTTCCGATGATTCTAAAAGCATTTCGTTTGCAGGTCAGTTTATTACGGTAACAGAGTTTCAAATTTGACAGATGATAATTCACAGAGCATGTTAATGAAAATTGTAAGAAAATTGACGAATACTTAAACATTGTTATGTTAGACTCAAAAAGACAGAATAATGAGCATCATTTTTATAAAGTTCTCTTGATAGAAAAACACATTTTGACTTGCCTTAAACTCTCCAGCATTGAGGATGAAGTTTGAATGGCCAGTGAAAGAAACATTGGTACAATTCTGAGCCGCCAGAACTCTGTACACGTCCCCTTCTGTCCTGCCTGGTGTCCCAGGGGTCACAAAATGGCTTCCCCACGTGACGACTGGCAACAGCATGGCTGCCAGGTGATCCCTAGTTGTAGCTGACGCTGGTACTCTAGCCCAAATGTTGCCACTGATGACAGCAACTGGTTTGGAAGTCCTGATGTATGTCCCGGTGAAGTCGACATCAGTTTGGTTAATGCATATGTGGTACGTTTGAAATGTACTCATCGTAAGTTCTGACTTGATGTCAGACCTATTTAAAAAAAAAAAAAAAAAAAAAAGGGGGGGGGGGGGGGGGGGGGGCTAATTCAATAAATGACCATGACGTCGTGGGCGTTATAAAAAAAAAAAAACGTCATGTCTAATTATTACGATAACATCGCTGTAATACTTGCTTTTGGAACGGAACGCCGTGTGTGTGTGTGTGTGTGTGTGTGTGTGTGTGTGTGTGTGTGTGTGTGTGTGTGTGTGTGTGTGTGTGTGTGTGCGCGTACGTGCGTGCGTGCGTGGGTGGGTGCGTGCGTGTGTGTGCTTTTGTGTGTGTGTGTGTGTGTGTGTGTGTGTGTGTGTGTGTGTGTGTGTGTGTGTGTGTGTGTGTGTGTGTGTGTGTGTAATCAAGAATATCTTCGGGGTTTGTATACGTCCACGCTTGAACATTTAGGACATGATTCGCTCAAACCGTGTCCAAAAGAGTCTCCGAGCATATATTTAAATTAAATGCCTTATCGCCGTTTACAGAAAGTCGGTTGACGCTTATTTGAGTCCGTAATTGTTGTTATCAGCACCTGAAATTTTGCCTGAATAGCTACATTCAAAAAGTACGAGGATGAGTTCGTTAGCAAGGCAAAAAGCTCTTCGACGTTTAAAAATTAACTGATTGAAGAAACAAATATCAAAAGCAAACCACCACGACTGTGGCAAAATCAGACAGTGTTGGTGATGTACTCTGCACCCGCAAATTTAAACTGACACAAATCGTAGCACGATATTTTACCCTAAAATTTAGTTTTGTTAATGTTTATCATGATTTTGATTCTTTGCGTTATGGACTTTTAGAACGTGACGTAGAAAAAACATTACGTCATAACAAATGACATTTTAATCCATTTACGCGCATGCACATAGTAAGCAACAAAGCGCATTGAGGCATCCATTGAGGCATCCGTAATACAACGAAGCTTTTTAAAATCAGTCATCTTTAGGTCACAAACGAGTCAAAGACAATAGAGAGTGCCATAAGTCTATTACTAATAAGTATACAACGCATGTGCATTTTTATGTTGTAAATTTAGTCGACGCATAATGTTCCATCGTCCTAACTTGAAGGTTCCATAGTGACGTAACCAAGATGGAATGAACCATAACCCACACAGTACCTTCTATATGAGAGCTGTCCTCGCTGTCAAACTCTACCTTTTATCTTTGACCTGATTCTGATGTTGAAATATCTCCTTTAAAAAAAGCATAGCAGATCTGTCAATGCGCCACAGTGAATTCTAAAAGGGGTGCAGTGCATACACGTCATTGGTTTGTCAAACGTCATTTGTCATGACGTATTTTATATTTTACGTAATATGAGTTTCACGTTTGCTTCACGACTTTGAGAAAATGGTATCAAAAGTAGAATTTCACGGTGCAATTTCAGTCTCGCTATAATTTGTGTGAAATCAGGTTGACTTTACCTAGCTACATGCTGTACTAAGTACACCTGCATATTCTTCGTAAAGCGCATCTGTGTGCGTGCGTGCGCGTGCGTGCGTGAGCGCGCGTACCAAACATCTCCATCAGGCATACATCCTCATGAACCCAGAAGGGAACATGAGGATCTATGCCTCTTGAAGATGCGCGCATGTGTATGTGTGAGAGAGAGAGAGAGAGAGAGAGAGAGAGAGAGAGAGAGAGAGAGAGAGAGAGAGAGAGAGAGAGAGAGAGAGAGAGAGAGAGAGAGAGAGAGAGAGAGAGAGAGAGAGAGAGAGAGAGAGAGAGAGCGTGCGAGAGAGAGAATTACTTCATGTTTAGAGTATTGTGGCAGTGTCTGAGTGGTGACAGAGTTGCTTCTTTTACGTCACCGACACTGTCTGAAATCAAGGTTTGTTACTGTTTTAATTTTTTTTAACTGAATTAATTTTTACTGAAGAAGTTGAAATTGTACCAGGCTGGCTAACGAACTCATCCAATGTCTTTATCCAGACTAGCTATATTCACAATTTCAAGTAAATATGACAAAAATTACTGACTGTAATCTTGGTCAACCGACTTTATATAAACTGTCTTTATGTCTTCAATGAGAAATCCCCTTGCAATATGCTCGGAAGCTCTCTTAACCACCCCTTGAGGAAAGTATTTCGCCAAGTTTCAAGCTTGTGCGTACAGCAATATCGGAGATTTTCGTGTTTACACACACACACACACACACACACACACACACACACACACACACACACACACACACACACACACACACACAAAAACACACACACACACACACACACACACACACACACACATTCTCTCTCTCACACACACACACACACACACACACACTCACACACACACATATATACTCACATACACACACACACACACACACGCACGCACACACACATACACACATTATGAAAGAAAATGGCCTGGAACTATCTGGCGAAAATACACGTCTAATGCTTTTTAATAATGGGGAAAGTGCTAAAACATTACCTAAATTATCTCTAAACGGGACGCCTTTAAACTATGAACAGAGTGTACAGTTTTTAGGCGTACATTGTTCATCAAAATTATCTTGGAAAATTTATATTGAAGACATATTAAATAAAGCAAGAAAAAGACTTAACTTGTTAAAAATTATAAACGCACAACCATGGAGTCTGGACATTAAAACCTTTTTACACCTTGGTACATCTTTAGTTCGATCAACTCTTATAATATGGTCAGGAAGTCTACTTTTCTGCCCCAGCTATACTTCTAAAGAAACTGCAAAACATTGATAGTAAAGCAATTAAATTAGCCCTTGGAGTGCCAGTTCATACTAATACTGCAAAAGCAAAAAAAAAAAAAAAAGCAGGGATTCTGTCTTTATCTGATCAACGTAAATTAGCAACTGCAAAATACATTGTCCGAAGCCTGTCCGTCAAAACTTCAGTACGAGAAGACATATCTTCAGACGCAGATGTGGATTTGTCGAAGGGAGCGCAAACAATTCCGTATCTTATTGTCACAGAGTTCCTGGTCAGGCTTAAATTACTGATTAGAGTTAACATGTGGGGTCAAAGTCCAGGTGCGGGATGTGGGACAAGACGGAGTTGTGTCGTAAACAGGGTGTCCAAACACGCGTGATAAATGGGCACGCTAAAAGGGAATCCCGGAATACGTCGGTAGAATAATGTGTGAGACACATTAAATAGACATTGGTATATGTCCAGGTGTCCAAAAGGCCGGAAGAAGTCAGGAGTATCTTGTGAGAGAAATATGTCAAATAGACATTAATAAATGTTCAAGTGTCTAGGCACGGGTATGGATAGTCCACGTGGTAAAAATAATGTGGGACTGTGGATAAGAACACACGTAGTAAAAGTAAAAGTTGAATTAGGCAGATGTATAATTATAAGGAATGGTCGGTGGGCGTTTCGCGGGCTCCGTTGCTGAAGTGACACGTTGTGGTACCCTCTAGACAGCGCACCGACCATTACCTCGCATTGTTGGGTGAGCTGACTTAAGTTATCCTTGTATGCTAGAGTAAAATATAGTAATGTAACTCTTTCATTCTCTTCTTATGTCTGAGGAATGCTTGAAGTGTGAATGATCCTGTTTGTAATTCGTAATGTGCTTTGATTGTCAGCGTTAAACGTTGTCTTGGTTAGTTCTTGT
This sequence comes from Semisulcospira habei, assembly GCA_036245525.1. NCBI lineage: Eukaryota > Metazoa > Mollusca > Gastropoda > Semisulcospiridae > Semisulcospira > Semisulcospira habei. The sequence continues at coordinate 62,569,653 of BTPG01000006.1, forward strand.
GATGTTAGCTGTTGTGTGATTAGTTGTTGTATGTGATGTTTAGAGAGGTGCATGAGTTTGGCATGATGGAAGCCTGATTAGTGTCCTCAGCCACCGTACCTCTCAGATAAGCGAGTCTGCACCTATTTCCACATCGTACAACTAATTGACACGTATAGGTCAGCCTGATTGGCAGTGCTTCTCGTATTTATGCAGTAGCGGTTTGATAAGGAGATACGTACTCCAGAATCCCCAGGAGCGTGTTAGACCATATAAACACGTTGATTAATCGATCCTTAAACGGCTGAGTGATATTATACCTATATGCAACTATGTCAAAGATGCTATAGAAAACTGTATATATAGATATCAAATTATACCAGTTTTACCAGTAACACATACTATATTTCCGTGGGAACATATTAATGCTACTTTCGATATAAATTACACAGATTTGGAAAAAAATGCGGATGTAAAGGTTTTAGCAAATTTAGTGAAAGAAAAATTACAGAAAACATATTTTAAACATTTGAAAAGTTTCATAGATGGGTCTGTCTTAAATTCTTCAGACTGTGGTGCGGGCTTTGATACTTCGGATCTGAAAGTGAAGAAATCTTTTTATTTTGGCAAAGGATTTTCTATATTTACGTCTGAACTGTATGCTATTCTCTTGGCACTAAATTATTGTCCAACTTATACCTTATGATATATTTAACATTTTGATTTGTGTCGATTCTAAATATGTCCTATATAGTCTAAAAAGCTGGGATTGTAAAACGAGAAAAGACTTAGTATATGAAATAAAACATATCATAAGCTGTATTATGTCCAGAGGAATAGGGATATATTTTCTTTGGAAACTCTCACACTGCGGGATTTATTGGAATGAAATTTATGACAGACAAGCAAAAAAAGGGAGCTATACATAGAGAAAACGCAGCAGTTTTTACTAATATGCAAGTATCTCTACATGAAATGTACTCTGTGCTGAACAGTTTTTTTTCCCACAAAGATGATATGAAATATACTTATCATGTTCCACCTTGTTCAAGAAAAACAGCTTCGTTGATATACAAGTTAAGACTAAATTCTTGGAAAACAAAATTCTCAAAAGACATCAAATACGAGTGCTTAAGAGCCATCTCTGTTAAACATATAATCTGTGAATGTCATATTACAACGAATATGTTGACACAAATAACATAACAGTTGAAAAATTACCAGCAAGTATGTATGACATCTTACATAGTAATATTGCAATTCAAATAGTTAATATCATAATTCATAGTCCGGTGGGTAAGCTATTATAATCAGTAATTTGTGTGTGGAATGTTAATTATTGCTATTTTTATTTTAAGAAGTTGTGCGTTTGGTTGTTGATTAATATCACCAATGTGTGTGAAAAGACGTTAAATAAAATCCTGATATCCTGATGGGAAGGATGCGTAGAAATTCCGAAATCACGTCATTGTCTTACGCAAGATGATGTAATCAGATAGTTTTAAATCAACATGGAGACGTCTGTGATTATTTAATTCTACATTTTAAAGTCTTTTCTATTATAGCTATAGAAGAGACTTTATAGAATGGGACGCGGCGAAGCGATTTCAAAAGAAAGCGCACACGACATCATAGGGGGAGGGTGGGGGGGGGGGGGGCTAGACAAAAACTCTGACAGTGAAGTAAAAAGATAAAAATTACGTTATGTATAGTTATGCAACCTCGCTGTAGAATGTACTTTTGGCGCGATGATCCGTATGTGTGTGTGAGTGTGTGTGTGTGTGTGTGTGTGTGTGTGTGTGTGTGTGTGTGTGTGTGTGTGTGTGTGTGTGTGTGGTGTGTGTGTGTGTGTGTGTATGTGAACAAGAAAATCTCCTAATCCTAATATTGTTTTTCCAAACCTTATATGTATCTTTTGATTCAGACACTTCAATTTTACAGAAATCAGCCCAGTGATTCTTTTTGGCTCTTGTAACTATTTGGTTAGAGTGTATTGTTGTTTTCTTCATTTCAATGAAGTTGTCTTCAGATTTATTTCTTATCCATTTTTTAAAGTGTTCCTTCTTGTTATTTACTGCTTGTTCACATTCTTTATTCCCCCAGATATTACCTGAATATTTTCCTTTTGATTTTCCTTTGCATTTTTGTATAGACTTCTCCACAGCAGAAAGTACAGCTTTTGTAATATTTCCGTAAAATGTATCTATAATTTCATGTTCTATACTTGCAATGTTATGAGACAACAAGACTGTCTCACACAGTTCCCAATTAGCATCGTATACTGAAACTTTGGCCATGTCTTCTTCTGTGCTCTGACAAACCCTATGCACTCCACAGTACACTGCTGACCCGCCCTCTTGGCTGTTGAACCCTTGATTGTTTCCTCCGCCCAGTCGGCCGGTGACAGACTTTGCATGCTAGGACGAGCAAGTCCTGCCTCACCAAGGGTTTAAGACCCCCCGTTTCCTGTCACTTGGTTTAGCCAGCCAGCCGAAGCTGTTGCCCATGGTGTGGCCGCTGCGCATGCTGCAGCTACGTGAAGCCACAAGTGAGAGTTGAGTGTCAATGTGGGATACTCATGATGTCAGAATCACAGAGTCATGAGAGGAGCCGAGTGCTGGACCGACCATCGGCTGGTGCAGTCTGTCCTCAACCTGCACATTGCACCAGCACACAGGAAGGCCGAAGCTCATCCGACCTTCATTCAGCCTGGCCACGCTGAAGCGCCCGGACGTCAAGGAAAACTTCCAGTCCCACCTTGATGACCTGTTAACTGCCCATGGACAGTTGACTGGCAAACCAACTGAAATGTGGAACCAGTTCAAGGGGATGGTGACGGAGTCTGCCAAAGACGTGCTTGGAACCAAGCAGAGAGTACACCAGGATTGGTTTGATGAGAACAATGAAGAGATCAACAAGCTACTGGAGCAAAAGCGCAGTGCCTTCATCGAGTGGCAGAACGACATTCAATCCTTGTCCAAGAAAGACCGCTTCAAACACCTCCAGAGAAAAGCCCAGAGAGAGCTCCGCAACATGCAGGACACCTGGCGGGACAGCAGGGCAAAAGGAACACTTTGCTGAATCCAACAACTCCAAGGAGTTTTTCAGCGCTATGAAAGCTGTCTACGGCCCTGCCAGACCCAGCACAACCCCTCTCTTTTCTTCCGACGGCTTCACCTTGCTAAAGGACAAAGGCAGCATCACTGAGCGCTGTAGAGAACACTTCTCAAATCTGTTGAACCTGCCTTCCACTGTCGACCCCGCGGCCCTAGACATGATTCCCCAGAAGCCGACACTGGATGCCCTTGACCTCCCACCTACCCTAGACGAGGTCAAGAAAGCGACCAACCAGGCTAGCTCCGGCAAGGCTGCAGGCATGGACGGCATCCCCGCAGAGCTCTTCAAAGCAGCTGGACCTGAGACTCTTGACGCCTTCCTCAACATTCTGACATGCATCTGGGCAGAGGAGAATATGCCACAGGAATTTAGAGATGCTACAATCGTCTCCCTGTTCAAGAACAAGGGTAGCAAAGCAGACTGTGCCAATTACCGAGGGATCTCACTCTTGTCCATTGCTGGCAAGATCCTCGCGAGAGTCATCCTCAACCGCCTGATCAGCTCTGTATCTGAGTAAGCACTCCCAGAGGCTCAGTGTGGCTTCAGACCCGGCCGCAGCACAGTCGACATGGTCTTCTCTGTGAGACAGGTCCATTGGAATGGATTGAGCAGCACATGGACCTCTACGCTGTCTTCATAGATCTGACCAAAGTATTCGACACTCTGAACAGAGAAACGCTTTGGATCATCCTCGCAAAGCTCGGCTGCCCCAGAAAGTTTACCAACATCATCTGCCTCTTCCATGATGGAATGGTAGGAGTTGTCCAGTGAAACGGCGACACATCCGCACCCTTCGACATTTCCAACAGTGTCAAACAAGGTTGTGTTCTTGCCTCCGTGATGTTCAACCTGTTCTTCACGTGTGTCCTGACCCATGCAGTACGCGACCTTGAGAAGGGAGTGTACCTGACGTACAGACTAGACGGTTCTATCTTCGACCTCCGTTGACTGAACGCCAGGACCAAGACCATCGAGAGACTGATCCTTGAGGCGCTGTTTGCCGATGACTGTGCGCTGATGGCGCACACGGAGTCTGACCTCCAGACCATCGTCAACAGGTTCTCAGAAGCCTCTCGACTGTTTGGCCTCACCATCAGTCTCAGCAAGACCGAGGTCCTGCACCAACCAGCCCCAGGCACAAGAGCCCCCCCCCCCCCCCACCCCAAAAGTGTATATCGAAAGCACCGAGCTGAAGACTGTCGACCAGTTCAGGTACCTTGGGAGCATCATCTCTTCTGACGGTACTATCGACAAAGAAATCGCAGCTCGCATCAGCAAAGCCAGCCAAGCCCTGGGTCGTCTTCGCACTCGTGTGTTGAATAACAACAACGTCAAGCTCTCCACCAAGATCAAAGTCTACAAGGCAGTAGTCCTCCCCAGCCTCCCCTACGGCTGTGAGCAATGGACGCTGTACAGAAAGCACCTGAAGCAGCTTGAACGTTTCCACATGAGATCCCTGCGCTCACTCATGGGCATCAAATGGCAAGACAAGGTGACAAACCTGGAAATCCTGGACAATGCTGGCTTAGTGAGTGTTAAAGCCTTGAAGACACAACTCCGCTGAACAGGTCATGTCATACGCATGGATGATTCTCGCATGCCACGCCAACTCCTGTATGGTGCGCACTCAAAAGGCCACAGGAAGCAAGGACGGCCAAAGAAACGCTTCAAAGATTGCATAAGAGACAGCCTCAAGTACTGCGTCTTCCCGGTAAAGGAACTTGAAGCACAAGCATAAGACAGATCTGGCTGGCGTGCCGCCACCAGGAAAGCCTGCACGCTCTTTGAACACAATCGGCGCGAACGGATCACCTGTGCCAGAGCTCGCAGAAAGACAGCGTCGACTCTCCCCACAGCTACGTTCCAGTGCCCCCATTGCCCTCGCAGGTGTGGCTCCAGGATTGGCTTGGCCAGCCACACCCGCACCCACAAATAGAAGTCATGCACAATGACGATATCATCGGTTTTCGATGGTCTACCCATTACTGAAACTTTGGTATTCTGTCCTCAATATTGCAATATTCATCTTTTTCTTTAAGTTTAATTGTATAATAATTGGGAGATGATCACTTCCCAAACAAATATTTTCACTATATTCACTTGCAGTTTAGGATATAGCCGGATTGGAGAAAGATACTGGATGAGTTCGTTAACTAGCTTTGTATCTTTTGAACGTTTCCAGTAAAAATGAAGAACATTTTTTAAAAGTTCTAATCTCCACATCTGGAGAAAATCAGACATTGACGGTGATGTAAAAGCATAATTTCTTCATCACACAGACATCCAGGCAATAGTGTGAAAATATATATATATATATATATATATATATATATATATATATATATATATATATTATATATATATATATATATATATATTATATATATATATATATATATATATATATATATATATATATATATATAAAAGTAAAATACCACTATTACCGAACAATAACTTATGCGCGGTAGCGAACAAAACACAGATGCATGACTTAACAGATTATGGAGTAGTATGTCCAATAAAATATTTCAAAATCACATAAATAAATGATTTCTAGTCATATAATACTGACACCTTACACAGGATGAATTATGGGAATTTTTTCCAAAGAAATAAATCAACGAAAGTTGTATTTCTTGCCCTTTAACGTAAATTTCTTTGATTTACAAAAGAACACAGAATCCAAACAGTTTTGCAGAATAGTCTACTTTGTTACATGCGAATTAGGTAGTGAAATGTGTAAATGCGAAGATTAGGAATACTGACAAAAGTATAAAAAAAACTATACTTAATTACGCTAAAAGGTTTAATACAAAGACCTTCTTCTTTGAAAGTGACATAAAAGTGTTTGAGTATTATATTCAAGCATTATTTGAGACAAACTTAAAACAAAAAAACATATGTTTTAAGCCAAATGATGATAGCAATGCTAACTTGTTGCAACCATCATTGAAACAGAAAGAGAGAAGTCCCGAAACTATCTCTTACCACTGCAAGCTTAGCCTCTCTGTCATCACATCTGTCTAGAGGGAGATGTCAAGAAACTGTTACGATTTACACCAACAATGTTCTTAGGATTCATGCATCAGTTCTGTTCTATCTGGCATTCCAACAATACATCAGCAAGTTCCTATGGCATCAGATCACCTTGCATCCTATTGAATTGGTGAGTTTGTGCTCACTCGCTAAGTCAGCTTGAGTGTGCCCTCTCCAGACTTTTTGTCTTTTTCTGTGGATTTTCTCACTGTACACTGGAATATTTACTACCATTGTGCTGCTGATGTCCTGGGCTACGTTTTGGTATACGTTGTTTTTCACTTTTTCAAGCGGACATAAAAATTATGTGGATTCTTCTATTCCTGAAGCTGTTTGCCGTTACAGTACACTACCAGCATGGTTTGGTTGAGACCAGCTCACCATGGTTGTCACAGGCCAAGTATTCCAATGCTACAGCTGAGCCTGTCCTCAACAGTGCATTTGTACTCACCACTCCTCAAGTGATGGATGTTTCTGTGCCGCCCAAGTTGAGTGCAACTGTACCATAGTTCCAGAAGATCAAGCAATCTCGCTCTGTACTTCATAGTTTGAGAGATACCTCTGTACTTCACGCGTGTGCAGAACACTTCGTATATTACACATCCATACACCAGAGCCCACTCTCTGTGTTCTCAAGAGATGCAAGCGACGTTCCTTTCGGGGCGGGCGGAGGAAGGAGATACATGGGCGACCCATTCCCGTTCATGTATCATGGCGTTCTGTCTTCCAGTCAACACAGCATGACTTCTCTACCCTTGACCATTCTACCTTTACCTCTCATAGTGATGTTGTGCAAGTTGAGATTTCGGCACCAGCAACTGGACAGTCAGGTAGCCTTATCCATATTGACACTAAGCCTCGTGATAAACATTTTGTCAGGTGTACCTTCAATGGACAGTCTGTGGGTCAAAGAGACAAGCGAACCAACATTTGCAAATTTTTTCTGCGATGAGAATGTTGACATTCTGTTCATAACAGAGACACGGCTTAAAGGCCAGGGAGACGAAGCCAAGTGTGCGGACTTAACCCCGCCTGGTTACACCCTTAGATAATTTCCTCGTGCTTCGCGTGGTGGAGGTATAGCCATTCTGATGCGAGAATGTCTGCTGGGCCAGGCCATCATCAAATCCGCCTTCCCATTCCCACACTAATCATTTGAACAGGCACAAGTGACACTTAATGTCCCATAACATGTTACTTTCTTCTGCTTATATCGACCAACACCCAGCAGGAAGAATAAGCTTACAGACACTGTCTTCTTCAGCGAGTTTGCTGATTTCCTTGAACATTGCAATGCATTGAGTGGGAACCTTGTGATTGTTGGCGATTTTAACATTCACTATGACTGTGCTTCCAACACCAACACATGTTGTGGACCTGCTGCAGACTTTCGGTCTGTCTCAGGGTGTGCACCAGCCAACTCACAACAAGGGACAAATACTTGACTGGCTTGTGTACAGAGAGCTAGAGGAGGAGAGTCTATTTTTCGGTCCGCCTGTGTTCGCCATGCCTTGTCCTCCGACCATCTGCCTGTCACGTGCCTGCTGGATATTGCAAAGCCTCGTCCGCCTCCAGCCTTCAGGAGGACAAGCAACTTGAAGGGGATCGACCGGGACAAGTTCAGGGCCGATGTCGCCGCTTTTGTCTCTGCTCACCCACACGCCTCGGCGGATTAGCTGAACGCTGGACTGAGGACCCTGCTAAACCAGCACGCCCCTGCTACGCGTCGCAAGGTGACCCAGCACCTCTCCACACCCTGGTTCCCATCTGTGGCGTCTGAACTGCACGCCTTAAAGCAAGAGAGACGTCAGGTTGAGCGACTTCGGCTTAAGTCAGAACTGACAGTGCATAAACAGATTTTCAGTCAATTGAAGCACAAAGTCACGCGTCTGACAGACCATGCAAAAACTGTGTTTTATTGTTCTAGGGTTGCTGCTGCTGGTACACGCTAAGAATACTTTTGCATTGCCAACAGCCTTATGGGAAAGGTCAGCTCTGTTGTTCTTCCGAGCACCCATCCACCCCAAGTTTTTCCAAAGCTTTTCTCAGGTTACTTTAGTGACAAAGTCAAAAGCATATATGACAATATTGATAAATGTGCCGATGCTGGTATGAACAACTGTCCATCTGCAGAGACCTCTTTTTCAGGTCTGCCTCTGACATGTTTTTGTCCTGTAACAGAGAAATTTGTGCAAGAAACCATGATTAAGATGTGTGACCTCGACCTTGTCCCCTCTTCTCTTCTCTTCTATACCCAGCCTTTATCTAGTGTTATCAAATGTCACTGTGTTTCCCACCATTTTTATGCTGATGACACAGAGCTGTATGCCAGTGCCCAACGAAAACATGTTAGTCAAATGTTCCTGTCTTCAGAGTCCTGTGTCACAGACGTTCAGAATTGGACCACACAAACAAATTGCAAATGAATAGTGACAAAACTGTGGTGGCCTTAAGATTTTATTGTTCAACCTCCACTGATCTCCCAGACTCGATCAGGGTTGGTCAGAACAGTATCCCCTTTTCAGAGTCGGCCCGTAATCTTGTTGTTATCTTTGACAATACGTAATCTTGTTGTTATCTTTGACAATAGGCTGACCATGAGAGAGCAAGCCAACAAGGTTTGCCAATGTTCCTTCTTTGAATTGAGGAAGATTAGTTCAATTCGACATCTTCTCACTAACGAAGCAACCAAAACGCATGTTACCTCCCGTGTTCTTTCCCGCATTGATTTTTGTAATTCCCTTTTAGCTGATGTTCCTTTAGAATCTTCTTGATAAACTTCAAAGAGTTATGGACTGCTCTGCCCGACTAATTTACAGAGTACCGAAACGTGAGCACATAACACCCTTACTTGTTGACCTGCACTGGCTGCCTGTATCTCAAATAATTGTGTACAAGTTCTGTTGTTTGCTACAATGCTATAACCCGTTTTACTCCCCCATATTTGTCCGACTGGTTCATATTTACACGCCTTCAAGATCCCTCCGCTCAGCATAAGACACACGTATTTTCAGGGTTCATAGGCAAAAGAAGTCTAGCCAGGGCCAGCGTGCCTTTTCTTATTTTGGTCCAGTCACCTGGAACGATATTCCAGCCCATGTCAAACATGCTCCAACTCTGTCTGCGTTCTTAGCAATCTTTGGCAGTAACTGTTCTTGTAACGGTGTGTGTGTATGTGTGAGCTTTTGATATGTGTCACTTTAGTTTTTGTAACATTTATTGTAGTGTTTTTTTTTTTGTACTTTTTGTTCTGAGATTTTTGACCTTGTAAAGCGCTTTGAGCACCATTCATTTGGAGGTTAAGCGCTAAATAAATGGACGACATTATTATTATTATTATTATTATTATTATTATTATTATTATTATTATTATTATTATTATTGCAATTTACCGTCTGTAAATTCCCACTCATGTGTATCTGGTGACGGACGGCAGTGGGTAGTTTTGTTCGCTTGGTTCCAATATAAGACTGGTAATTTACTCTCTTGATGTGCATCCTAAGAGAATTCCTGCAAGGAGGCAGCAGACTCATGTCGACCCCATCGTAGCTTGTAAGCAACTACCCCTGGTGGGTGCTGAAGCGTTCCAGAAACTAAGTTTGGTGATATCCTTTTGCCATTTTCCCAGGTAAAATTCGTGAAGTTTTTTTTTTCTTTGTGTCATAAGACAAGAAGGCTTTCAGGTTTCTTGGAATCTTTATGGGGATTTCTTTTAGCATGTGAACGAAAGTGGAACCCCTTCTCGCTCTCTCAAAACTCTTCACGGACAGTGGGTGGAAGAAATCTGCTACAAAGTCCTCTCATGGTTCAAACAGGCTAGCTGTCAGTTTCATAAAGTTCCTTGTGTTTGGAAGGGTTACCTGTTCGTGGAACAAAGCATTGCCATCGATGATGTTTTTGACTGGGTCTCTCTGTCGACTGAAGATCTCCTTCCAGATAGTATAAAAGTTTGGACACGTCAGTTGTTGCGGATGCTCCATCTCCCGCAGCAAATGACAGGGTACTGGACCTAGCTATAAACTGAGCACTCTCTCCAGGTTGATGTAATGATTGATTGCAAGAGGAGCAAGGTGACCAAGGACATTTCTCTTCGCCATGACTTGCTTCGATTTCATTGACTGTTACCGTCTTGACAGCTTTGGAACATCCCTTGAGATTCAGTTTCTTTATTGTTGCATTGAAGATTTTTGTCAATCAATCGTTCCTGCATGAAGGTGCCCATAGCTCCCCCTCCAGCTTTATCTGCGTGCAGATATTCTATGTCATGTGATGCTGGTACACTTCAGGACAGGCAGTGCAGGACATCATGTTCTCAACTTCAGATGGGTTAATGAAGATGCTAATAGCCTGGATGACTTTCAAAATGTCCTCCACACTTTGTGCAACCTGTGAAAATCTGAGGTCCTTGTACAAACAGCTTTCTTGGCTGTCCACGTCCGTCACTGCTAAGGTCGCCTGGAGTTATCTGTCTCTGGCATGCATCGTGGTGCACGATCTGTGGTAGGCTGCATAATTTCTGCTGAATCCAACTATGCCTCCTTTGGATTTTGCATGGCGGTCAATGGTGATGTTCACGGCGCTTCTTGAGGGGACGTCTCACCTGCTGGATCTGAGTCCTTTCTGTCACAAAAGTTCTTCCGCACTAGTTTTTTCCCCCCTCCAAAACAGCTGATGATTTCGGTTAAAATATCTGAGTATGCCTTAGAAAACTGACAGTAATTATATCTTTTGTCAGCAAAGTCATGGTTATATTTTCGGGGAGCCCGTGTCGTGGAAACGTTCGCAAAACACTATTCTCGATAGTACCTACACATAAACATGCACCATGGCCATTATCCAGAGGATGATCTACGGCAGACAACCTAAATCTAATAGCTTAGAGGTCTATAATGACAGAAATGACCACCTCATAATTTGTTCATGGGGGGAGGGGGGATATAGGTGGGCCCACGGACTAATTCTATCTTGTGACTTTATTTGTCAGAGTTTGAGGCCTACCGGCCTACGACGTCATGGCCAAGCTACTGAATTCGCTCAGCCGCGTCCCATCCTAAAAAGTCTCTTCTATTTCCTGAAGGTAAAAAAAAAGTATACTAATGGTCAAAACTTAAGGGCCACTTTTTATCGCAGACGCACCGACAACACCACACATATAATGTAACAATACTTGGAGTCAGTACTTTGCTAATTTATTCAGTAACAAGTTCATTTAAGTTTTAAGTAAATCAAACAATTGTAACAACAGCAGTACGTTAGAATGTTCACCGACCCCTCAATTGAAAAGTCACACAAGACTGGTCCAGTCAGTAGCGAGTGTACCCACCGTTTGCAGCCAAGCATTCAATGCAGCGTTGACGCATGGAGGTCACCAGGGTTCGGAGAACATGTTGTGGGATCGCTCGCCACTCTTGATGCCGGAACTGAGTCAGCTGGGGGACTCCTTGAGGTGGGGGGGGGGGGTGGTTGCTGACTACACATTACCCCAGCACGTCCCAGAGGTGCTCGATGGGAGCCAAATTAGGTGAACGAGCTGACCACTCCATCCTCATGATGCCCCGTTGCCCAAGGTACACGGGCGCGATGAGGTCGAGCGTTGTCGTTGTGCAGAACAGCATTGTCGCCTATGGCTTGGAGAGCTGGTTGGATGAGGGGCTGCACAATCTCGTCCCGATAGCGCAGTCCAGTCAGGGTGCCTTGGATGACGTGGAGGGGGGTCCTGCCTTCCCTGCTGAAGCCTGCCCAGACCATGACTGAACCTCCGCCCTAGCGATCCACCTCTTGGACGCATCCATCCGTGAATCGCTGCCCTGGCGTCTCCAGACCCTCACCCTGCCGTCGTTGAAGCTCACAGTGAACATTGACTCATCAGTAAACAGAACCTGATTCCACTGGAGTCTGTTCCACCTGAAATGTTGACGACACCAGGCGACCCGGGCTCTGCGATGAGCTGGAGTGAGGGGTATTCTCACTGCTGCTCTGCATGAAGCCAGGCCAATTTCGTGCAGACGTTGGCAGACTGTGTATCTGCTGACGTTGACGTTTGCAGCTTGCATCAGTTGACGTCGCAGAGTGGTTGGCGTGGCAGTTCGGTCGCGCAGAGCCGCCACACAGAGGTATCTGTCCTCCCATCTGCTGGTGCAGCGCGGGCGTCCTGAGCAGGGTCGTCGTTCTGCCCTTCCAGGTTTTTGGAATCGTGCCAGCAGCCTCTGGATCACTGAATGGAACACCCCAAGACGTCTCCCAACTTCTCGTCTGGAAAGTTCATCCTGCAGCTATGCTAGCGCCCAGCCTTGATCTACTGGCGTTAGGCTTCGTCGTGGTGGCATGGTTAGGAAAGTGACAATTATGCCCCTACTGTACCGGTATTTGTAGCGAAACAGAAGTGCTCAGTGTTCACGACTGACCCCTTTATCACGTGCATCACGACTTTACCGAGTTTTTCCACTTGCCTGCCTTTGGTACGCTTGCCAATATCGCACAGCTTTTCACAAAAATTGACGATGTTTCACGTGCATTTGACACGTTCGTGAAAATTGATGATTTGTTGTCTATTGTTTCCTGTACAGTGGACTGTCTAAGGTCAACTTTTTACCCATTTTGGATCGAAAGAACATTGTATTTTATTAGCGTACTTGCGACGGTAAACAATGACACAAAAACGTGGGGTGGCCCTTAAGTTTTGACCATTAGTATATGTGCACGGCCTACAGGCCATGACTGATTATCGTCACCCATTGTCTCAAGTTTTGTAATTCTTTCGGTGGCTTAATTTTGATGTAAAACATTCATGCGCTGGTGTGGTACGCATGATTGCGGACTGAAACGATGGGCCTGGTGTAAGCCAGCAGTCTTAGCCTACTGTCATAACAGTAGCCTAATGTCATAACAGTAGGCTGAGACACCTGGCTTGAACCAGGCCAACTGTTTCAGTTCATATTCATGCATACCACTGCTCTTGTTTTATTAACACGCGTCACCAAAGCTTACGTTAACATGTATTTCTTCCCGTCACACCCCAAGAAGCCAGAGGAGGCGTAGGAACTGTTGTGCAAGATGTACAGAGATGGGGGCCACGTGATGGTAACATCCGTGTTATCTTGAGTGGCCACCACCATCAGCTCGGGTCGGCCTTCGTACGTCATGACGTAATATCTCGTTCCCAGTACGTCAAGCGGAAGTGACGTGAAGGCGTCGGTAGAGTGCTGTCCTTCGTTAACCGCCACCACAGACACCTCACGGCTAGAGCGCAACCACACTGCTTTGCCGGCCTGATAGATATTGATTAAAGTATGACAGTTTTTCATTATACAACATACAAATCAGGAGTCCTCACTTATAAAATGCGAGTTTTAACCCCTTCATTGCCAGCGGACGCAGATTTATTGTTGTTGTTGTGTTTGTTAATTCAACAACAAAGAGCCGTCCCAGGAACACGGAACGATGAAAGATTAGCACTTTATTCTCCTCTCTCTGCTGTCGTAGCTCTGAGAGTCCGTATTTCATTTTTTTTTAAAGGTGGCACATTCACCCAAAATTTTGACCAAAAATTGTTTTAAAAAGTGTTGATCGACTAATTGGTGTATGGCTATGAAATCTGGCCAGAATGTAGATTATAAGTTATATTTTAACATGCTTCTGTACATTTGTGTCTTAGAAACCCTCAAATGTTTGGAAAATGACACAATTGAAGGGTATACATGTGCGCGAGTACGAAAAAGCGCCCTGAACTGTAACACTGATCCCATCAGAACTATTTGAGATAGACATGAGATATTTCGCATGCATGCTCTCAGATGCAGCACCTATGATAGGAAGGCTTATTTGTTTTACAATAATAAAATCTAATGTGTAGTAAAATCGACTTGCAAACAGAACACTATGAAACTCAATAAATTGTTGGTATGCAATACAGGCCCAAGACTGGTTCATACTCATGGCTTGACTTCGCGAACGAAGATTCTATATGGCTTGCCCACGTGGTCTGCAGGCATTTTCGTGACTGCGGAGGCCAATCCGGGACAGGCAGGTTCGACCGCAGTGGCTGCAGGGGAAGGTCTGGTCAGGGTTCTGAGTTACGACAACTCTGTTTATTTCTCCTGAGCCGCTTGTCCTTGAGGTTAGCTCTGCGAGAGTCCTCAAAGGAGACGGCTGCCTTGTGAATGGTGGAGCGCCAGGTGCCACGGTCCGCAGCAAGCGAAGACCACTGGCGGTGGTCGATTTGGCAGGCACTAAGTGACTTCTTGAGACCGTCTTTGTATCTCTTCTTTGGTGCCCCTCTGTTTCGGTGTCCAGTGGCGAGCTCGCCGAACAGAGTGATCTTGGGTAGGCGATGATCCTCCATCCTGGAGACGTGCCCCGCCCAGCGAAGCTGTGTCCGCAGCAGCAAAGCCTCGATGCTCAAAGTTTCCGCCTGTTCAAGGACCTCAACGTTGGTGACATAGTCACTCCAGTGAATGCTGAGGATGGTACGCAGGCAGCGCTGGTGAAAGCGTTCGAGGAGTCGTAGTTGGCTGCGGTAGAGGGCCCAGGACTCGGAACCGTACAGCAGGGTGTTGAGGACGACAGCTCTGTACACGCTGATCTTGGTGCCTTTTTTCAGCTGTTGATTGTGCCACACCCGCTTGAATAGTCGCCCGAAAGCACTGTTCGCTTTTGCCAGCCTGTTGTCCAGCTCCTTGTCCAGCTTGGCGTCTGACGTGATGATGCAGCCGAGGTAGGTAAACTGGTGTACATACTTCAGTTCGGACTCGCCGATGGTGATGTGGGGAGGGCGATGCTCTTCCTTGGGTGCTGGCTGATGAAGGACCTCTGTCTTTTTCAGACTGACCTCAAGTCCAAAGAGCTGGGCGGCATCTGCGAAGCAGGACGTAATGCGCTGCAAGGCTCTCTCTGTGTGTGCAACGAGGGCAGCGTCATCAGCAAAGAGCAGCTCACGAATCAGTTGGTCTAGGGTTTTCGTGTGGGCCTGCAGTCGTCTGAGGTTGAACAGGCTGCCATCGAGACGATACCTGATGTACACTGCGTCGTCATCGTCGAGGTCCACTGTGGCCTGCTTCAACATCATGCTGAATAAGATGGTGAAGAGGGTCGGTGCCAGCACGCAGCCTTGCTTCACGCCGTTGCGAATGGGGAATGGTTCTGAGATGTCACTGTTTAGTCTGACCTGGCCTTGCTGGTCCTCGTGGAGCTGGACGATCATGTTGAGGAACTTTGGGGGACAGCCTAGTTGCTCCAGGATCTGCCACATACCTTGCCTGCTCACAGTGTCAAACGCTTTTGTTAGGTCGACAAACGTTACGTACAGCCCGTTGTTCTGCTCGCGGCACTTCTCCTGAAGCTGTCTCAGCACAAAGACCATGTCGGTGGTACTCCTGTTGGCTCTGAAGCCACACTGGCCCTCTGAGAGGTGGTCTTTAACGATGGCAGGTACCAGCCGATTCAGGAGCAACCTTGCGAGAATTTTCCCGGCAATGGACAGTAGGTAATTAGAGCAGGCAGACTTCTCACCTTTGTTCTTGTACAGGGTGATGATGACTGCATCACGGAAATCCTTTGGTAGTGTTCCTTTTTCCCAGCAGCAGAGAAAGAGGTCGTGTAGCTTGTTGTGCAGTGCTGGGCCTCCATGTTTCCATATCTCTGGCGGGATTCCGTCAATGCCTGCTGCTTTGCCACTCTTGAGCTGGTGGATGGCTGTGAGGGTCTCTTTGGCGGTGGGCGGTTCGTCCAATTCAGCCTTTAGTGGAAGGTGTGGGATTTGGAGGATGACTGTTTCTTGAACAGTGCGCACAGCGTCGAAGAGGTCCTGAAAGTATTCCGACCAGCGGTTCAAGATGGAGGTATTATCTGTGAGGAGTGCCTGTCCATCAACGCTTCGCAGGGGACTTTGTACCAGGTGCCTAGGGCCATACACTGCTTTCAGTGCTTCGTAGAAGCCCCTGTAGTCACCGTTGTCAGCGCAGAGCTGGGTCCTCTGTGCGAGTCTGGACCACCACTCGTTCTGGAGTTCTCTAAGCTTGAGCTGGAGACTGCTGCAGATGAGGCGGAAGGCAGACTTCTTCACAGGACAGGAAGGCTGGGCTAGGTGGGCCTGGTGGGCGGTTCTTTTTTTGCTAGAAGTTCCTGTATCTCTACGTCGTTTTCGTCAAACCAGTCTTTGTTCCTCTTTCTAGCAAAGCCCAAGACTTCCACAGAAGATTTTACAATAGCAGTTTTCAGTTGTTCCCAGAGTGTTTCAGGGGAGGAGTCTGCTGGATCAACTGTGTCTTTGAGCATGCGCTGTAAATCGGCCTGAAGGGCAGCTTTCTTGTCGTCACGCTGAAGGCTGGCAACATCAAGCTTTTTCTTGGAGGGGGGTGGGGGCCTTTCTTGGGTTTCAGCTTGAGGCGGAGCCTGAGTTTGTAGCGAACAAGGCGGTGGTCAGTGTGGCACTCTGCGCTGGGCATCACTCTGGTGAGGAGGACGTCACTCCGGTCCCTCTGACGCACTAGGACATAGTCGATAAGGTGCCAGTGCTTGGAGCGAGGATACATCCAGGTGGTCTTTCGACTGTCCTTTTGCTGGAAAGTAGTGTTGGTGATGACAAGTTGCTGCTCTGCACAGAGCTCCAACAGTAGGCGACCATTGTCATTGCAGTCCCCAACGCCATGCTTGCCGAGGACTCCTTTCCAGGCTTCAGAGTTTTGGCCCACTCTGGCGTTGAAGTCGCCAAGGATGATGACTTTGTCGTCTGCAGGGGTGCTCTGCAGGAGGCTGCGCAGGTCAGAGTAGAACTTGTCTTTTTCTGCAGGCTCTGCCAGGAGGGTTGGGGAGTACACACTGAGAAGGGTGACGTATTGCTGGTGTCTCAGTGGGAGGCGCATGGACATGATGCGGTCGGAGTGACCCGTTGGTAGGTTTTCCAACTTAGTCGCAATGGGGGTCTTCACCATGAAGCCCACGCCTGAGAGCCGTCTTTCTGATGCAGGCCTGCCTGACCAGTAGAGGGTGTAGCCAGCGCCAAGTTCTTGGAGGCTGTCTTCCTCCGGGAGGCGTACTTCGCTGAGCGCGGCGATGTCGATGTTTAACCTCCGCAATTCATGGGCAATGAGGGCGGAGCGACGCTCAGGGCGTCCGCTGTCTGCTGTGTCGAGCATGGTTCGGATGTTCCAGCATGCTTCGTTGAGTCCGGTCGTGGTCGTCATGAGAGTGGATCCGTTGTTTTTTCTTGTTTTCTGACCGCATGAGAAGATGCCCGTTGACCGCGGCTAGCCAACTGGGGTTACGAGGGGATGAGCTTTGGTTAGGCCACCTTTTCTAGGCCCCTCTCCGTGTGGAGCAAGCAGTGCTGTCCCTAGAGAAGGCTGCTTGGTCGTTCAGGGTGTGCCGAGTGACGTTGTCATCCCCAGGTCAACATCAGGCGACCAATATCCTGAACCGCCTGCATGCAGGTTTGAGACTGCGGCTTCCAGTGACATCTTTCACCTGCCGTTTTGCCCCTTGCCCATCGCTACAGGACTTGGAAAGTTCAGTGTCATAGTCCGTGGGCGTTTCCTAAAGCCTGCGCGATGGAGCTTTTTGGTGGAGTGCAGTGTGCGCAGTACTGGCACCACCCTTTAAGCCCTTGGTTCGTTTGCCATGGCCTAGCAAGCTGGGACGGTGGCATCGAGGTCCTCAGGTCGTAGGTTTTATATCAGACTGTCCTTGTCTTAGTCTCTGGCTCAAAAGCCTTCCCCGGAGACACGGGGGCTTTGATGTCAGGGGTTTCCTCCCTTAGCCTTTCCGCAGTGGTTCATACTATAGCTACTGCAGCACAGTACGTGTTTACAATTTCATGTAAATCGGTCAATAATTGTGCGCAAGTGTGATTTTTCGCAAACTTTTGGCATATTTGCTATTTTAAAACTTCCCCTACTATGACTGAAGGCTAATATTTCCCAAACTTACTGCACTCTGAATGAAAAAGTAAACTTCATGTGAAACAGGAGTGATTTCGGAGTAAAATGAGACAAAAAAGTTTACATACACATAAAAGGATTTTTGGTCAGAATTTCGGTTGAATCTGTTACCGTAAAAACCATATATCTTACACTAAAATACGAGAGACAGCCACAGACCGACAAGTTGAAAGCGTTGTTTTCCAATGTCAACCATTTTTCAAGGCCTAACACTTCGAAGATGAATAACTACCGATCCTGTGCGTGTAGTTTTTATTAGAAACCTGAAATAATGCTCTTGCGCCTCCTCGACATTTTAGCTATCTCCTTCATATAATGGCAGTTGCCGACACCATGATGCCATATTGAAGAGGAAATGAAATGCGACAATTTTGGGATCATCAACCAAAAATGTCGTATTTTTTTGCTCGTCGGTATACATACAATGGCGCCGGCCTATGGCGACACCTTGTTAGGTGTGCTTGTGACTGTGATGTTTGTGTGATGCTCGTTTCTACTGGAGGGGATACGGCTTTCGCTACAGGTACGACAGCAATGTGCTCCTCAACATCAGATATTCGATAAGTGAACGTGACTTGAGTTGAAACGCTCGTTTTAAGAAAGTAAACTTTCATATTTTTATCTTGGACACAGCATCCTCTGACACAGATAGTGGCCGGCATGTGCAAAAACGGGGGTCAAAGGCGCGGAACTCTGGTCAGACTCCGTCGTCGCAACTTACGCCCCCCCCCCCCACCCCCCCCCCCCACTACCTGTCATGTTTCTTTCAAACGTTCGATCTATTGAAAATAAAACTGACGAACCCAGCTGCAGACTAGACGAGATTTAAAAGACTGTTCATTATTTTGTTTTACGGAAACGCAGTGCGCGGGCCAACGGTGGCCGACGTCGGCCCGATGACCTGTCTATGCATTGGGTACTGACGATGTGTTTTAGGAGCTAGGAACGTCAGACATTTACGAGTATACAGAGACTGTCACTGCCTACATTACCTTCTGTGACAGCCTCTGTACCTTATCTTATCTTTCTAATCTACAGTTGACAAATTCAAGCGTTTCACCATGTCCACATATCGGCAGAGGTCCTACTGTTCAAATTATAGATCTATGGCTTCTCTTTTGATTGCGATTCTGACTTGGTGTTACTTTCCTTAAGGTATCGTCGTATTACTGTAAACAAATTGCTGCTGCGATGGTTTTGAACCGAACGTGCGTCTTGCCTTTGTAAGCACTACAGCCATTGAAAAGCAATCCAGACCAAAAAGGTGACTGCCAAGCGTGTAATAAGCAAAGAAGTACCCAACGGAGAAAGAAACACGCTTAGAAAAGACGGGTACAACACAATTGTGTTGTACCCGTCTTTTCTAAGCGTGTTTCTTTCTCCGTTGGGTACTTCATTGAAAAGCAGGACTCACATTCTGCTAGGGGCTGTAGCTTGGGTAAATAGGGTATGGAAATATTGCTGCAATCGAGTCACTAAGAACTCAGTAATAATATATTTTAATTTAAATCTGCAACATATTATGTACGCTTATATAGTAATACAACGGAGAAAAAAGAAATTTGACCACGCATTTATGGAACGAAAGTAATATGTATTTACTTCATGTGAAAAGCTGCTAGAGCGCACTATTTTTGTTTTAAAATTCAGATAGATTCAGGCAACCAGTAACCGTGTTATACATGACACTATGTAAACATCGTCTGTTCCCAAAGAAGATGAACATGCAGAAGCAATAAGCAGAGTGAAGTAGGTCATTGTTTTGTGAGTGCAATACACAAGATTGCTTCTAGAAGAAACGTGCAGTAAATCCATTAATTCATCATTTCAGCCAATCAGGTGTCAGTCAATTCGTTTACAATAAATTTATAATAAGTGCCTGTCAGCTCCTTGGGTGACCGTCTTCAGTCCTGGAGGCTAATTCAGCTTTTTCAAAATCACAGAAAGTTGAATTTCAGCTTTTAGTTTCAGACAACACAGCCCTTCAGTCAGCCCGTTCTATCTGCAAGAGAAATACTTCTGTGCTGCTTATGTTAACGTTATCCGCCATATTTAAATATGGCTCCTAAATCCGCAGGGGTTCATGAGAATTTATGTCTTGCTGGCCATGGATTGCGGTACATAATTTGTTCATGGAACGTTTTCAGTTATTTCAATTATCGTACTTTTACCCATGCCTTTGCCAAGCAAGGCTGAAATATAGTATGAAAAGGCTGCGATTAAAAAGACACTACTGAACACGTGAAACACACGTACCTGTTCCACTCCTCGGCCAGTTAGACTGAAAGGGACGGAATACATTCTGCGTGGCGCCTTTTGGCAGCGTAAAATTCGCTGAAACATTTGCGTCATGAAGGGGTGTGGACACTGTGACGTAAGCAGGTACATCACTTTCTGACGATATGAGAAGTTGTAAGTTTTCTCCAAACCTGAAATAATAAGCAGAGCCTGGAATTGGCCAGAAAAAAAAAGAAGAGAAAAATAGGCCGGGGTCCCAGGGCCGAAAACGAAAGAAGAACATTTTTAAGACATTTGTTTGAGGGCTCTCCTTGCATATAACATTAAAATCAACTCAAGAATCGTCGTAATTTTCACCACGATCAACAAACTTCCTCGTGGCCATTGTAAAAGAAACCCATAATGCAATGCGCAGGCAAAAGCTAATGCTTTTCCGGTTTCCGGTTCTGCGCGATTTGGGAATGTTCACAGGCTCACGATTGCTCAACGTACGATGGCAGATTTGCTTCTTCTTTGTTTTTTTCGGCAGCGATTTTTCTCGGCGGGACCGCGTCATCGGTTCAGTGGAAATCCGATAAAAGGCGGAAAATTCCATGCTCTGAATAAGACAAGTTCCTGTATTTGTTGCTCTCTCTCTCTCTCTCTCTCTCTCTCTCTCTCTCTCTCTCTCTCTCTCTCTCTCTCTCTCTCTCTCTCTCTCTCTCTCTCTCTCTCTCTCTCTCTTATTAATTTCAGACGTTTCAGACGGTGAGAGAATCATCACACGTGATCCGCTTGTTTTCCCACTACATCTTAGTACTCCGCCACTTCCCCACATGCCCTTTCCCATCGCGCAATTAGCCACCCTGCCAGCCGCCCTACGATATATGTGTCAGATGCATAAAAAAATGGAGACCGCAGAGGCTCACATCAATGAACTTCAATCTCAACTACGAGCGATGAAGAATCAGATGGTAAGTGTCAAGGTCGAGTATGTTCTGTTGCTGACGGAGTTTGTCACATTCAACCAAGTCAGGCCTGACAGTCAGCGATCTCCTCAAGTGGCTTGGCACGCGCCAACCTGTCCGGCATGTGCGCCACGTCACCTTTCATGTTGGCATTAACAGGTGCCAGAACATGAATGCGCCGGTTTCCTGCAACACGTGGATGCAGCTGATCAACTTTGATGCCACGAAGTTCCCGCAGGCGTCTCTCCAGGCGTCCACCATCATGCCGCCCTTTGGTCAACGCCACCCCCTGTTTGCAGCAGCAACAAAATCCAACGACAACCTCCACGCAGCCTGCAGACAGGCGGACATCGCCATAGTCGACCACACTGCCACCTTCCTGACCAGGAACCTTGCCCCCCCTCAGGCCCTCTATCGTGACGGCGACAGGAAACACCCCAGCGCCGAGGGCACCAAAGGCATGGCCCTCAACATACGGTATGGTGAATACCGGCCTTCTGCACCTCACCGCGACCAAAGTCGCGCGGCAATCTACAAGGACCAGTCTGACCACAACAGTCTACAGCCGTGCCATTCTGACAGGTCAGAAGGGCGTGGCCACAACCCGACTCGGAGACACGACCATGGCAGGTATGAGGGGCCAGTCCACCACGGCCAGGCCTTATCAGGTCAACTGAAGCAGCCAGCAATGTACCGCCCACAGCCGGGTGACGCAATTTCACACCATCCGTGTCCCCAACAGGTTTTCGTGGGACATCAGCCAGCAAACGTTCAGCCGACTGATTTTCCGCCCTTGGGTCCTACGGGACCAAGTCCTGCAGTTCCGCCGGCTCCGCCATCTTCTACAAACGCCTGGGGTCGTCCTGGCCCTGCTTGTGTTGTGTCACGACACGAGTTTTTTGTGTCTAATTTTGTAGGGGCATAAGTTTAGAGGGGTGACAAGGCTTAGTCAGTCACCGGGTAACGTTAGCGTAGGTATGTAGTATATGGCCTTTACACGTGTATTTGCTGCTGTGCGGGAGGTTGGGTGGACGGCGTGCAGCCACTTGGCCACCCAGTCTGAACGTCATCGGGTGGTACCTGCTTCACGTGAATTTTTATCACGTGAGGTAGTGAGCAGTTTTTCGCCAACCTAACGGTTTCAAAATTTCTAGTCATTCGCATTCCACCAGCGAACAGGAACAGTCGTCTTTTTTCAACATAGTCTCTGAGGGGGGTTTGTGCGGGCGTGGTTCTCCATTAGCCGCCGCCTCAAGTAGCTGTGTCGTCCCTCTGTGACGGTCCTACGATACGGCCCTGGTTCGAGCCCGGGAGTCGGTGTCCTGTGATGAGAGAAGAGAGCTGCGACGACTTTACCCTTGGCTTGTCTTGTCTTGTTTGTCTTCGTCCTAGCCGGGGCGTCTTCACCGATGACAGTAAGTGCACGTAACAATCTTTTAGTGGCCATTTGCTCGGGGGGTTTGTTTGTGTTTGCTTGTTCGTTATTTTGGCTAGTGTGTATTGGGGGGCAGGCGTAGAATAGAAGCGAATAGAAAGTAGAGGGCTATGTTGTATTTCTAGAGTAGCTAGCGGCGAAGTAGTTATTGGGATTTAACGCCGAGTAGGCGACTGAGTTACTCTCAGTATTTAGCGTTGGTAGGAGTGTAAATATCGGAAGCGAGTTAGGTGGTGACGTGTAAATATGTATGTGAGGTTGCATCTATTGTTGCGGGAAGTGCGATATCATTGTGAATAATGTATTTGTGGAGGTTGAGTTTATTGTTGCGGGAAAAAGGTGAAGGGAATATAAAAGACGGCAGTTAAAGTTGCGGGAAGGGTGATGTGATTATCTTGTTTTTTGTTAGTTATTTATATGAATATTTTGCACCTTTGTTATAGTGCATCTTTAAATACGAAGAATTAACCAGCTAGTCTGCCAACGTGCTGTGGTACTGTGTGGAAGCTGACTGTCACTCCGCCTTGTGGGCTACGACACCGGACCTGGGTGCCTTCGCACGCCTCGTATTTAGTCAGGTCGGGTCGTCCCATATAGTTATTTCTAATTTGCCTACGTGAAGTTTTGTAGAGTTATAATGTTATATTAAGTACGGTAGTATATTCCATCTACTCGTAGCGATTGTATTGCTAGAGGAGCTTTTGGTACAGTAACATTTGGAGTTGTATTGTTTAAAGTAGTCTGTGTTACGTGAGACTTTATCGCGGAAGCAAGAGCGTCGAGTCGAACTGCGCTCAACGGTTGTGCTTCCGGCGAGAAGGTCCCGTGACGTGAAGTATATTTAGTCAACTTTCGGTTGTGTTAAGTTCTGTGAGATTGTTTAGGCTCCATTTGCATATGCGATGTTTAGTCTCCATGTGCTTATGTGATATTACTCTGAGACGTACTAGTTAAAGGAACCTTGTGTGTCCTGAGACGTGCTAGTTAAGAGCCTTGTCTCGGTGCTGTCGATGTATAATTTGTTAGTCAGTTTAATTCGAACTTGTTGTTCGTGGTCCCTTTGGGGAGATATAGTAGCATATGAATTGTATCCACTGTTCTCGATCTTTGAATTAGTAAGCAAGCGTATTTGGTTCATATAGTTATTGTGCTATTTGCAGTACTGTATTAAGGAGCCACGTGTTGTAGACTCTCCGCGGAGGCAAAAGCGCTGGTACAACTGACAGCGCTTGACGCTTGTGCTTCCGGCGGGGTCTAGTGGCGTATGGTTTAAGCCTTTCAGACTGTTCTCCTTTATATTTAGTAAGGATAGTAGTTTTATTATATATTGGTCGGCTGTACTTTAGATAGGATATTTAGGTTATAGTATTTCATTCGGAATATTTAGTTATTATATATTTTGTATTTTGTATTAGTATTTAGTTTGGGGAGTTTGGACGTATGTGTGTGTGAATGTGACGGGCGAGTGTGATTAGGTTGAGTGTGAATAGTTGTTTTTTTGTTACGGTTATATTTAATAAACGTCGTTGTTATTGTTCCTCTGGTGTTTGTGTTAGGTTTGTGTTAGTGTGGGTTGGGTGAATCTCGAGTGACAGCACCCGGAAGCGGGGTCGTGACATGTTAGTTTTCACCTCCCGGACCACGTATTGAGACAAATCGCACAGCTTATTTATTCAGACCCCGTGCATAAGCATATCTGCCTGTGTTTGTACATGATTGTGTTACAGTGAATCCTCGTGGCATCACCAATACCTCATGTTAAGTACAGCCAGTGCGACACAATTCAAACCTCGATTTTGTCAGAAAGTGCCGATACATGATTGTGTCACAGAGACTCTTCATAACATTAACTATATTTAATGTTAAATGAGTCGTTGCGACATGGTGCATGCTGCAACGATTTAAGAAACAGTACAGTACAGTTCACAAGATTGTGTCAGACTCTTAATGACATTAACAAAACTTAATGTTATTTGTGTCACTGCGACACAATATGCGATGATTTAGCATATCAAACTATGCGGATACAAATTATGCTGATACAAGATTGTATCACAGACTCTTCTAACATTAATGAATCTTGGTGTTGTGCGAGTCGCTGCGACACAATGAAAACCATGATTTAGGTTATGAAACTATTGATACAGAATTGTATCGCAGAGACTCTTCATAACATCTAAGCTTGATTTTATGTGAGTCGCTGCGACACAATAAGAAACAATGATTTAGCGAATGAGACCATGCCGATACAAGATTGTGTGACAGACTCTTCATAACGTTTTCTATTAACTGTTGTGAGAGTCTGTTTCATACAATGTCAGCACTGATATGATATTTGGAGTGGAGGATGTCATCCATTGCTTTATTTTTAATAGTAAACATAGACTTTCAGACATACAGACTTTTATGACGTTTTCGATTGACGAGGTGATTTGCTTTTGCATAAACTTATTATCGCAGACTGTTTCATGACGTCTCATTTATACCACGAATGTGACTTTCTTCGTACACGGTAACCATTACAATTACGTATGGTGTTGCATGGACCCAAAGGGACCTATCTTCAAGCCTGTGACTGGACTATAACATAGAGCACGGTGGACTTTTATTGCGTTGCTTGACAACCTTGTTTATCCCTGCTTTCCGGAGAAAAGCTAACCAGTGCGTCTGTGCAGGCTGAAACAATTCAATACTAGAGTGGTTTCTCAGTCGGCGACACAGCTAATCCAAACGAAGGAGTGACGGAATGTATTGACCGCGTGTTGTCTGCTGTGATTGCGCTAGTCACCGCCAGCAGTCACGTGTGAAGATTGTTTGAGCGTGTGATAGTTTGTTTGAACCGCCAACAGCTCTTGACTATTGGAATCCTCTAGTACCAATTGGATACTTAGACACTTTATGTTGTGTAATTGCATGCTAGGTGTTTACACGATTTTTCTTCAGCGCACACGCTTTTCTTGTTTTTGTTTACTTTTGTATTGTTTTTGCTTTGTTCTGCTTGACTATCTATACGTTCCCTTTAAATATGTCAACAGGTGGCAACAGCATTCATTTTTTAAATATCGGTCATCTTGATGTGTATCACCTTTGTCACAAAATACCAGATATAACTATTCTCCTAAACCAGTCCTCACCATTTCACATTTTTGGATTTACGGAATCTCGTCTAACGGCTAACATTAGTGACCATGCCATAGCTATATACAATTACTCCATTCTCAGGCAAGATGCATCTGCCCCCGGCCATACTGGCCTAGCAGTGTACGTACACAATTCCATCAACTATGTAAAGTGGCGTTGTGATTTAGAATCCCCTAATATAGAGTGCATGTGGTTAGAAGTTAAAACGACCAAGTCCTCGCCTGTTCTGATAGGTTTTGTATATAGAAACCCAGCGGCCTCAGCCTCCTGGCCGGACGAGTTTGTATTAATGATGGATATGGTTCAGGAGTCCAAAGGTGATGTACATATCTTGGGAGACTTCAACATAGACTTGCAAAAGCAAGGACACACTTCGTGGAGATCCATGTTGAATTTTTTAGGGTTGAAACGGCTTGTCCAGTCACCTACTAAAGTTACTTTCTCATCTTCAACACTGATAGACCATGTATATACCACAAACGTCAGCGTTGTAAAAAATGTTAGCGTACCTAATATTTCCATTAGTGATCACTTTCCTGTTTGTTTTACGTTGTCTGTTAGGTTAGCTAAACAGTCGATCAAAGGACACACTACCATAATGTATAGATGTTTTTAAAAATTCGACCAAACTGCTTTTTAATATGACCTATCTTTAGTACCATTTTATGATATACAAAACTGCAAAAACCCTAACGATGCCCCGTCACGCTGGTACGAGCTGTTTCTCGACGTTCTGGATAGACGCGCGCCTAAGCGCATCAAACGCGTCAAATATCCTGTTATGCCAAAATGGCTCTCTGGTGAGATAAAACAAGCAATGGAATTAAGAGATGAATTAAAACGAGACAAGAAATTTACTGAATACAAGAAGCAGCGAAACCATGTCAAATCTCTAGTTCGTAAAGCACAGAGGCAAAATGCAGAACAAGTTATTGCCGACGGCAAAGACATCCGTTCAGTCTGGCAAGTAATAAACAATTTCACCAGAGGTAACGGTAAACGATCGCCTAATATTCCGCCCGATCTTACTGCTGATGCGTTCAACGCTCACTTCATAACTGTGCTAACTCTGGCTAAGTCAAATACACCCAACCCTGTAAACTACACTTGCTCTCATCAACTAGGTCACCATAGTCAACGGAGAGCCTGCGGCCCATTTTTAGTACCGCTTATGACTGTCCTAGATGTAGGCAAATCTATTTCCAGTTTTAAAGCTGAGAAACGGTCAAAAAACTCCGCCCCGCACGTGTTTTAAAAAAACTTTGCAGGACCCAGCGAGGGCCCTGTCTTCGTGAACGTTCGGCTAACTTCGGCAAACCGGTTTGCTACTCAGTTGACTGAGTTTTCAACTGCGTTTGTCGTGCTGGCAAAACTCCCGTGAAAAAGACAGGCCACTTCCTGTTTGCAGCGAGTGGGAACCGCGATCACTGATCTAAACCAGCGATATTTTTACTGATATCAACAGTAGCAGACGACACTCGACCACCCGACGGACAGAGCAGGCCATTTGTGCCTTGCCTGGACGCACACTGGATATGGACCAGGCCGAGCTATCCGTAAGTTACACAGTACAGCCTAAAGCTTATTTGATATCGGAAGGGTGAGGAAGGAGGGGTTATTTGTCGTTTAGTGTTTGTTGTTATATCTTTTCATCTGGAGTGGCCTACAGCAAATGTTTTCTCCATACGAAGGGCAGCTACTAAAAATCAGCTTGACCCATGGCGACCTTGTATCTTTTGGCATCTATGTAAACAGTCGATTCTCTCTCTCTCTCTCTCTCTCTCTCATCCAATTTACTGTATTGGTTGTACATCACAATGCTAATTTATTTATTTATATTAGCCTATATTGGACTGGAGGTACGTGTTGAAAAATTTCGTTCACAACTACAAAGTGTCAGG
Organism: Semisulcospira habei; assembly: GCA_036245525.1. Lineage (NCBI taxonomy): Eukaryota > Metazoa > Mollusca > Gastropoda > Semisulcospiridae > Semisulcospira > Semisulcospira habei. The sequence continues at coordinate 62,597,383 of BTPG01000006.1, forward strand.
AGTCATACTTACAGCATGTACAGCCGTACATTCTGCCATCATAGTCCCCAGCGCGTAAAATCCGTGGCTGTCGGTCAGTTTCAAAGTGTCACAGAATCGTCTGCTGTTGTCCGATCTGCTAATCGCGATGATTTCCGTGCAACAGGAAGTGGTCTGTCGTTTTTCCGAGAGTTTTGCAAGCTCGGGATACGCAGTTGCCAACTCCGTCAACTGAGTTACGAACCGATTTGACCCACTTAGGGGCAGGGCCCAAGCTGGGTCCTGTAGTCTTTCTAAAACACGTGCTGGGCAGGTTTTTCTCATTGCACCTCAGCTTTAAAGAACAAATCGTCTTGCGGTCCAGATGGTATGAATAGTCAAATTGTAAAACTATCTCTGCCCTACGTCGTCAAATCCCTGACCTTTATTTATAATTTATCGATCAGACATAACGGTTTTTCCCGACGAGCTAAAAAAAGCGAAGGTAATCCCTCTTCCTAAAAGCAAGGATTTATGCAACCTAAACGAGTACAGACTCATTTCCATATTCTGTATTTCAAAACCGCTCGAGAAACATATCCATACTCGTCTTTTAAACTTTCTGGAGCAAAACCATCTAACTGCAGCACGATCAGGATTTCGACCTCTACATTCATGCCAAATTGCCCTCAATCATTTAATTGATAAATGGCTCTCTGCCATAAATGACAGTAAAGTATCAGGTACAATCTTTCTTGACCTGAAAAAAGCTTTTGATCTTGTTAACCACTCTATTCTACTAAAAAAAAACTACCATTCTATCACATTGACTCGAATACTGTCTCCTTTATATCTTATCTCGGGGACGGAACGCAGAAAGTACTGCTAAATGGCAAATATTCCTCTGATGGTTTAGTAACTTGCGGTGTTCCACAGGGGTCTATTCTAGGGCCCTTATTATTTAATCTATTTATTAATGATATGCCACTGTGCATATCTCATTTAGACACAAACTGCGATCTGTTCGCAGACGACGCGACCATACAAACATCTGATAAAGATATCGCAACAATTAATAAGGTACTCCAACAAAGTCTAGATGAAGAAGCAGGCTGGTTCAGTTTTTGATTGATTGTACATTGCTTAACGTCCCGACAGCAACAAGGCTTTCTCAGGACGTGCCTGCACTGCTTGTGAAAAAAAAAAATAAAAAAAAAAAATAAAATAAACAGAACATTGAATGTATGTCGCCAGCCGGTCAAATACGTTAAATAAACCTAACACATGGGGCTAAATAAAGCTAAGACCATTTAGCAACAAACATCCAATATCAAGAGCTACAGGCAGTGCAGACAGTAGGGAGAGTTTTAAAAAGGCAAATACAGGTGAATGGACAAAGGGTAGACAGAAACACATGCCCCAGAATGGAGAGGAAAACCCACCCTGTGGGGCTGACCAGGGTGACCCTGGGAACTAAAAAATACCTAACCCCACCCAAGTCCCCCAGGGCAGACCCGGGTGGGGTAGGCTGGTTCAGTGATAATCACATGATTATTGGTATTGAAAAGACAAAGAGCATGTTAGTTACTACACGTCAGAAACATCAGCACTGCCTACTACCTTTAACACTCTACTCAGATAGCCAGCATGTAGAACAAGTAATTAGGCATCGCTTATTAGGCGTTATCGTGGACAACCAATTAAGCTGGGAACCGCATACTGACACTATATGCAAAACAATCTCCAAAAATCTGTTCAAAACTATGTCATGTAGTTAATACTGATATCCTTAAACTCTTTTTCCATGCGCATATTAAAACGCATTGTGACTACAGTTCTACCGTCTGGGATGGATGCAGCGAAGTTCACATGGAAAAAGTTAATTCCTTGTATCGTCGGGGCATAAAATTAGTACTTCCGAGTCCTGCTTCGACTGACGAAAAATTAAAATCTCTCAAGCTGCTAACATTGAATAAACAGTTTCAATTTAATCGCTGTGTTTTATTGCACAAGATCATGCACGGAAAAGCCCCACCCTATCTAAAAACTCTTTTTTTTCCGACAATAATAGGAAAAACACGAGAAATAGTTTGATTCACCTTCCAAAAATTAGATTAGACATATGTAAAACCAGCCTGTCCTTTTCAGGCGCTAATGCGTGGAATATTTTACCTCCACACCTGAAATCAATTTGTAAGATTAGCGTCTTCAAAGATCGCCTCCATAAATATTTACTTCAGAAGTAATAGTATGTTCGGCTCCCATATGCAACTATTCGCATAGTTAGTGACAAGTTTCCTGTTACCTAATAATCTTCTACCTTTGCTGCAGATTATGTAATAATTCGACTGTTATATGTTTTATCTTTTGCTGTATCGTCTGATGTATTTGTATATGTGTAGAGTAGCAGTTTGGAAGATAGGCATTGCTATGCCTAAAACTTTTTATCCTCTCTCTCGAACGCATGTAATATACCGCTGGCATTCCAGGAAGCCGGATTATGTAATATCCATGACCCCATGGACTCGGCTGGCCAAACGGGATGCCGCCGATAGACCCAGCATTGGGCGCTCGCGCCACGTGGCAGTGCTGTGGTTTCTTCGCGTCGACCCGCGTGCGCGATGATTGCGGGATCGCTATACATTACTGTTACTGCAGACTATAGCATCTAGCTGTGCGCGGTTTAGTGGCGCGGGGAGGCCGCTATCGCGTGTGTGTGCGGGTGTGTGTTTATCTGTGTGTGAGTGTGCAAGTGTATGTGTGTGCACGCGCGCATTCCTACGTGTGTGTGTGTGTGTGTGTATGCCTGTTGTATGTTTGTTGGAGTGAGTCGTGTTGATTTTTATGATGAGAACAATAGCGGTTTTATGTACAAAATCCTTTATACTTTTTATATTTGCTGTAGTAGTTTTAAGTGATAGAATGTATGTGTACATGATATACTGGTGTGTGGTGTGTGTCGTGGCGTGGCGTGGCGTGGCGCGGCGCGGCGCGGCGCGGCGCCTGCTAATCTGGCACAAACCTGTGCATGCGCCAATTGCACACCGGCGTGTGTGTGCGTGCGTGTGTGTGTGTGTTTTTTTATGTACGTTATTTTGTTTTGTAGTGTGTAGCAAGGACAAGAATGAAAACAGGTCTGCGCACCTATTCTTTTATCCTTGGAAAATAAAGCATTCACTCACTCACACACTCCTCACACACTCCTCACACTCTCTCTCTCTCTCTCTCTCTCTCTCTCTCTCTCTCTCTCTCTCTCTCTCTCTCTCTCTCTCTCTCTCTCTCTCTCTCTCTCTCTCTCTCTCTCTCTCTCTCTCTCTCTCGTCGGGGTGACTGTTAGTACAACACTGCCAGCTACGTGTACTGTGTAGTACTGTGTATTACTGGTGTAGGCGGCACTGTTGTGTCAATCGAACTGTGCTAAGATGGCAGACAAAGAAGCTCTATCCGCAGATCCACTCGAGGTCTCTGGAACTACATCACCTTTAGTTACTGTCAGTGACATTCAGCGCATAATCGACAAGCAGACACAGGTGATTGACGAGAAACTGGGGTCTCTTCGTGCTGACCTTTGTGATGTGTTGACCTCTATACAGGCGATTGGCACCGACATTGCTGACTTGAAGCAACGCGCTCGCAGCCTGGAGGACACCTGCAAGAAGCAGGAGGAGGTTTCCGAGTCTGTAGAAGACTTGCAGGAGGACATGGAAGATTTGCGGAAACGCTACGAAGAAGAACTAGACAAGCTAGAGGCGTTCTCACGTAGGGACAATCTGCGACTTTTTGGAATCGTGGAAACGCCAGACGAGACCTTCGATTCCTGTGCCACCAAAGTACTGGAATGTCTGCAGGGCACAGTACCAAATAAAACCTGGACTGAGGACGATTTGGTACGCGCACACCAGGTGGGGAACAAACCGGACTTTGCTTCTGTAGCAGCCAACCGTGCTAGAGCCAACAACAAGCCCCGCCCCATGATCGTAAAGTTCGCGAGATGGAGGGACAAGATGGACGTCCTGACCAAGGGTCGTGCTGCACTCAAGCAAAAGGGGGTTAACGTTGCTGGTGACTTAACCAACCGGCAACACGAACAGATCAGACTGCACCGGGAGAAAGGCTTGCGGGCGTACTACAAGGGGAACAAGCTGGTCGTCGCTGGACCCCTAGAGCAACGGAACTACGACACCGACAACTTCGGCCGCCGCCATGCGACAGACAACAGCGTCAACGGAAGACCGGACAACCGTACCCAAGGACTCGGTGCCGCCGCAGCTACTGGTCAGCAGGTCAACGCAACACCGGCACGTGCATCACACTCGGTATCCCCGCTACAGCCTTCACCTAAACCAGCGAAACGGCGCCGGCCACACAGTTCCCCTACAATTGAGGTCGGGGACGATTCCAGTGACCCGTTATTATGTCGGCCAAGCCGCGTCTCCCACCTCAATTGCACGGGATGTGTTGCCGATGCGCGCATGTGTTGTAGAGCAGCCAGTAGATAGTGCGTTGCATACACTTACCTTTATGTCATGGAATGTTGATGGACTGTGGAGCAAGCTACCTGACCCAGACTTTCTACAATATGTAAGTAATTATGACATTGTGTGTTTGTTTGAAACATTTTTAGACAATGCTTTCGTCCCGCCTGACTACTGGTCTGATTTCACGTGTTTTTCCTTACCTGCAGTCAAACTGTCACGTCAAGGAAGAAGCTCGGGATGTGTTGTTGTGTTGGTAAAAAATGTGTATGCCAAATTTGTTTTCAAAGTGAATATGACATGCGCTCAAAGTGTCTTTCTCAAACTTGACAGATCATTGTTTGGTACTGAATGCGATGTGCTTTTGGTCGCGTGCTATGTTCCGCCCAAGGACTCACCATTTTATAGACAATTACCGTACGACTGCTTGTTAGAAGAATTAGAACAGTGTCTTGCTAGTGCCCTCGAGCAATTTGGAGACATTCATTTCCTAATGTGTGGTGATTTTAATGGTAGAACTGGGGATTTGCAGCCTAATCCATATTTGTTTCAGCTTGATCCTGATGAAACGCTACTAACTAATACCGCTCTATTTGAACCTTCACGATTTACTGAAGATATGACTGTAAATACATTTGGAAGAAAACTATTAGATTTGTGTGCATGTTTTGAACTGGCGTGATGATTTTGAATGGATTATGTAGCCCTGATCTGTCAAAGCACCTGACATTTATCTCACCCACTGGTTGTAGTATTAATGATTATTTTGTTGCATCTCCTGACTTTATTTGTTTGTGTGACAAACTTGAAGTTGGCGAGAGGATAGAGTCTGTGCACATGCCGCTGGTCCTTACTGTGTCTTGTGTACGTGTATCACCCCACAACGATGTTTCTGATGATGATACGCAGTGTTTTTCTTTTGATAAGATTATCTGGGAACCTGCTAAGGCCCAAATGCTCAGCGACAGTTTAACTACTCCTGCATTCCAGGATGCTCTAGTAGCTGCTACTGCTAAGATCGATGATGATATTAATAGTGCATTAGACATTTTCACATGTGCTATCAAAGACGCTGCTAGTTGCATGACAAAACAATTTCATTCCTCCACTGGCAACACACACAAAATAAACACCGCTAGTCACCCTTGGTTTGACCAGGAATGCAGAAATGCAAAAATGCGAACGCGTAAAGCCTTACGTACATACACAAAAAATAAAACCATGGAAAATAAAGCAACGTTTGTTAATGACAGAAAACAATACAAGAGATTACTTAGAGCTAAAGAAGTTAATTTTAAGAGGGAAACTGTTGACAAAATTCTTGAATATAGACATAACTCTCAGGCATTTTGTAAGGAAATAAAGAAATGGAAAAGAAAACGTCGTTTAAGAAACAATATAACAAAGAAGCAGTGGTTTGATCACTTCTCTAGCATTTTAAATGAAAACATAGCACAGCAAGAGAATAATGATGATGCATTTTTTTCAGAAGACTCTGAGTCTGATGAAGCCTTATTTCATGACCTAGATATTAACATAGAAGAAGAAGAAGTTATTGCTGCTTTAAAACATGCCAAAGCAGGAAAGGCCCCCGGGCCTGATGGAGTTATAAATGAAGTTCTTAAAATCTCCAACCCAGCTATCATTTCCTTTCTCACTAAGTATTTTAATGCTTTATTCAACAAAGGGTTGTTCCCAAGCGAATGGTCTAAAGCTATTATTTTCCCACTCCACAAGAAAGGAGATGTAAATAATCCAGATAATTATCGTGTTATTGCTCTGATTAGCTGTGTTAGTAAACTGTATACCTACATTTTGAACAGAAGGTTAACAGATTGGGCTGAGGAACATAATATTCTGTCTGAAACACAAGCCGGGTTTAGGAAATCCTATTCTACTGTGGACCATATATTTACACTTTATGCTATTGTTCAAAAACAACTTCTACAAAATAAGAAAGTTTATGTGGCTTTTGTTGACTTTCGCAAAGCCTTCGATACTGTTAAAAGAGGTGTGCTTTGGAATATTTTACTGAAGGTTGGAGTGCGCGGCAAAATGCTTTCAGCTATGAAGGCAATGTATGACTCAATGAAATTTTGTGTTAGAGACAGCCTGAATTGTACAGCGTTTTTTGAGTGTTTCCAAGGTTTAAAACAAGGATGTTTAGCATCGCCGACATTGTTCTCCTTTTTGATTAACGAGCTTGCTGTGTACATTATTGAAAATGGTAAACATGGTTTCCAACTGTTTTTGTTGATGTTTGCAGCTGACATTGCTTTGTTTTCATCAACCCCCAATGGCCTTCAGACTCAGCTGAACAATTTATACAAAGAAGCATCTAAACTTGGTTTGTCTGTTAACATAGACAAGACACAAATAATTGTGTTTCGAAATGGTGGATATTTGTCAAAATATGAAAAATGGATTTACGGGGGAACGAGGGTAGAAGTTGTCAATATGTATAAGTACCTTGGGTTAAACTTTACCACACGTTTGAGTTTAAACACATCCGTCGATGACTTGGTGACTAAGGCAAAAAAATGTGTAATCGATATCTTCTGTATGTTGAAGAAAATCAACTGCGCTAGTCCTGATGTTTTTTTCAAGCTGTTTGATGCGCAGGTTGTCCCAATTTTGTTGTATGCCTCGGAAATTTGGGGTATAAACGAGTGTGCCGAAATTGAAAGAGTCCATACATTTGCATGTAAAAGTTTTCTTAATGTCAACTTCCGCACACCAAACCTGATGGTTTATGGTGAACTTGGTCGATATCCCCTGTCAGTATTAACGTCAGTAAGATGTGTTTCCTACTGGCTTCGACTCTGTGCTTTACCTGTTACTAGATTTGCAAATATGGCTTATCATATGCTTACGGATTTAGACGATAAAGGGAAAGAAGCATGGGTGTCAAAGATAAAGAATTTGCTTTTTCGAAATGGGTTTGGTCATGTATGGATTTCACAAGGTGTTGGAA